>WEKY01025773.1:1172060-1193784 GCA_013390045.1 Picathartes gymnocephalus
AAAAGCATTTCTGTTCTCCTTATATGTTACAGATGTATGTGCAATTCTTGGTGTGCATGCATAGCTTCCTGATCACCTCTCCTGTGTAAAAGGGTTGTGAAATCTTTTATGTGGGTTCTGGGCTGTGGATTCTTGGTGCCCTGTAGCAAAGAAAGTCTTAGCTTCAGGTTCTGACATCCATCACTCTCATTCTCGTCTGAGTGACCAAATACTAAGTTCTCTTTTTGTGATTCATGTCTGCTTTTAAGCATCATTCTGAGTTCTATATCTTTGAAATTAGTAAATGATGATGTAACTGAGCAAGCAGAATTAGTTGGGTCAATAACTTCAGACTTGGAGACAAGTATGTAGCATTGTTTACTTGTGCAGAAGCTGAGCTGCAAAGAGATTAAAGGTACTTCTGTTTTTACTAGCCTACTTACTAGTTTATGTAGCACCTATATTCAGAAAATCCAGTTTAATAGTTGCAAGCAAGTTTATGTATACATGCATAGCCTCACATACTTTGTAGGAAGTGTAGATTTGAGAAATTCTATGGGAAATAATTTTTTTAAATTGTTTTTCAGGGAAGTAAGAAGACATCTTAGCCTAGTGATAATTGCAAAAATTCTTCATAAAAAGCATGTAGAAATACCTGATGACAGTGACAAGCAGGTACTGTCTACGTGTGTTGTCTTTGTATAATTTGGAAGTTTAGAAAACATATATGTTGTATGTTTGTGTTTTATGTTTTAATATTGTAAGCCTTTTTTTCAACAACCTTGCCAAATGACCAATTAAAAATTTTCTGCTCAGATTAGTATTGAAAGTGTATTTGCAGATGTGTGTAATCTGCATGTTCTGCAGCTTGTAAGTGCTTGTTTATGTGCCTAAACATTAATTTTAGACACTGGAAAGAGGTCTACACTTTGAGCCTTCCTTTTGTATTCATGTGGAGACACGCTGTTTTCATAGGTTTGATCTTTTATTGAGGCAGTGTACAAACACTGAAGTCTGTGAATAGTCAGAAATTACTCAGAGCATGAAAACTTCCTTTTTAATTAAAAATCTCTTTTCTGTTCTTGTTTCAGTGGACAACTAATATTGTAGTGGCACTCAGTTTCCAATTTTCTGTTGTTAGTAAATCAGTCCAATTTGTTAATGCTTGCATCTGTAGATGTTTCTTCTGCATCACTTTCTGGTGTGTATGAAACCTTCTTACCTACTGAAGAAGATGAGAGAGATGAGAAAAGGACAGAAGGAGCAGGAAGATGGTGAAGTTCATGCAGAACTAGAACATGAGGTATATAGCCAATACTGCTTTTTTGCTTTTTTAATGCATCTTTTTAATATTTTATACATTATGTATTTATATATTTTATACCATTTGGGGAGTATTTTTTTTACTTTTTAACAGTTCTGTATGTAGAACTGTAAATACACTGTTTTGTTAGTGTCCATCTTTAAAATGTTATTAATTTTGGTTATAGTCATGGAGGAAGGAAAGGAGTAGCATTTGATGGAGGAACCTGTATTGGCCTGTTTTACAAACAGGGAAATGGTCAGATTTTCTGAGTCATGGGGAAGTCTTGAGTCTCTACTTCTGTAATCGGAGGATGATCTTCCCTCCCTTCTGATGTAATCTGTGAAAACTTTGTGGTGCTGAGCCAAACCTTCACCTGCAGGTTTATGAATCTTTTATTAATCTCTTCTCTCAAACAAGTGTTAGAAAGATTCACTATTTCCATCCATCCAAAAACTGAATAATGGTTTGGTTATTTGAGTGGTTATTATGGAACCTCTCAGCAAGTGTTTTGATCTGGGGGTAGAGGATGGGAAACTAAAGTCAACTTCTGAGTTTAATTTTAGTTATTAAAACCACAATTGTATGGGTTACTTAGGTTATTTAAAACAGTTACTTGTTATTTAAAACTGGTTAAAATGTTTCTAATATGTGAATGTACTGTTTCAAAATAGTTGTATACTCAGATATGTTGATATACTTGTCCGTTGTCCTGGCAGTTGGAGGATTCATTCCAGAAAGCAGAGATGTTGCCATTTCTAGATGTGAAGAGTTATAATGGTGCTTTGACTGCTAAAGCTCTTTTGATTTCTCTCCAGGTTTACTACCTGGTCTATGTCCTCCTTCATCTAGTCAGTGAAGCCAGTTTCCTTGATGTTGTAAATTCTAGTCAAAGGGTAAGTGACTTTAGTGGCTAGATCCTTAGATTGTAAAATATTTGTTTATCATGCACATTTAGTCTGTTTCCGTAAGATCTATCATGTGGTAATAGAAGATCACCAGTGCATAATAGCACTGGGAAAACTTTTGTTCTGGGCAAGGTAAATGCAGAAGGACTTCCCTGTGTTTACTGCAGAGAAAGGAAACCTCCCTTCTGTGTTTCTGTGCATGGAGCTACCTCCAAACATAAGGTTGTGGATGAGCAGGCATTTTTTGTGTTAATCGTTCTCAGAAAGTATCTGGAGATAACAGAAATTCTAAATCAAATGGTTCTATCAACTTTGGAAGTAGGATTGAAATTTTTCAGTCTAGGAGAAAACCACTTCAAAAATATCCAGTAAAATATTTTCAAGTACGTTTCAGTTTCCTGTGCTGGAGTGCAGCGAGTGGAAGCAAGGGCTGTAACTCTTGCCTGTAGTGGTAGTTCCTTTGTGCCATGTGATGTGAACATCTGCTGAGTAACACTTTATGCTTGGCCTTTCAGTATTCCTGTCCAGGTTTCTGTGATCATTCGCTGGGAGCTGCTTGTTGCAAGGTGTCTGTGTAAACCTTCTGCTCTGTGGAATCACTCTTGGCTTTTAAGAAATCTCATAGGAACTGTTTGAGAGACATAAACCAGTAATGTTTGGTTACATTTGGAGGCCTAAGTGTCTCAGTATATTACTTAGATTGTGGAGAACTTGATATTTTCAATTGGTTTTTTGATGTCTCAATTTCTTAACAAAGAAAGATTTTATTATTTACGGACCTGTTGGCCATGAAGTGGCAAGAGGGGTGTGGCTGAATATCGTGCAGGCTAGACTTGTGTAAAATCAATCTTAACTATTTCATTTCTGCCCCTCTTCCAGTTAGAGAGGGTAAATTGTGGTGGCCTTGAGACACCAGCAAATGTTTATAAATAGAATTTCAGCATGTCTCACCTGTTCTGCAGAGTGGAGCCTCTTGGCAGCTGTTGCAGTGAGAGATTGAAAACAGGAATTTTATGAAGAAGTTAACAGAATGTGAAAGACCTTGAGAGTCATTATCAGGAGATCATAAACTGCAAAACTACTTTATTAAAGTAATCAGAAATTTAGAGAAAATGAAAGATCAGCACGTGAAACCTTGGATATATTTTACCTGCTCAGCCAATTCCTACAAAAGAAATTTCCTGAGTCATCATTACTGAAAAGGTTATTTTCAGCTATTGTAACTTCAGAACTTTTTTTGCTGATAAAAGATGTGAATGGCACTGCACTGTGTTTGCTATTTTGGGGGCAGAAAGGATTTGCAAATTAGTTAATAGGAACTTTAGAATTTGTATTGTGTAGCTCTGCTGTACTTTGAAGCTGCTTTTAGAAACTCCTAGACCTGGTTTAGCAGGAGCATGCCAGCAACAGATAGAGGATCTTGTGATGTTGTTTTCTTTCTTTTCCCTTTCTTTACTGTGTATTTCTGAGAAAAATTCCAACTGAAGCATGTAATTTTTAAATTGATATAATATTTGAATAAAGCCTGTAGTTTTGACATGGAGGATTTAATAACTGTACGCTTTTGTCTTTATTTAGCAACACTTACTCAAGCTTTGTCGTGCCTTAGATAAGCATGTAAAAGGTGATATTAGGGAAGATGCAAGAAAGTTTTATCGATCTACGGTAAGATGCAAAACTTGATTTTTCTGTTTTGTTTTGCTTTTGGGGTGGTTTTTAGTGTTTGTGATGCATGTTGTTCCTCATCTCAGCCCTGGAAATTCTAGGAGTTCCTCATGGGCTTGGGGTTTTATTTCTGTTTTTATTGCCTACATCCTGTATTTGCATGGAGATAAATACATGCCCATTTTAATTCACTGAAAATATTCCTTTTGCTAACAATGGGACTCTTAACAACTCTAAAATGTGACTGGTCTTCCCTTTAGCCAGGAATCTCTACTTTTAGGCTCACAGAGTTGCTCTTTCTCCTTGTGGCAGTCACTGACAGTTGACTCCAGTTGTAAGAGCAGGGCAGGACACAGAGGACTGAAAAAGTTGCCTGTCTTGCATGAGTCTCCATTTTATTTTTCAAATGAATGAGTTAATTAAAAATTCTTTGGATTTAAGCCAACAGTGTATGTGATGTAGCATCAAGCTTGGAGTGCTGCCCTTTGTTTGCTTTGTCGTGCAAGTTACTGGTAGTCCTAATTTTGTGACCTTCATGCTTTGCATGCTGTTGTAACAAACCAAGCCAGCTCAGTGACAAAGGGGCCAGCCCCAACTTTGAAAAGCCTTGGCTTCTTCAGCCTTAAATCAGGCATTTGAAGTTGTGTGCCTCCTTACCTCTCAAAAACGTTCTTCTTTTCTTACTCAGACAGATTAGGGGAGCATGGATCCTTTTAACAAGTTATTTACTCTTGAAGTGTTTTATCTCTGGTCGCTTTCACTTCAGTTTCCATTTGCCTTTGCACTGAGAGGGGAAAATCTTACTCTGGTTTTCTCCATTGCTTCATTTGTGTAATACTGCAGTAACTTCTGGAGGATGCCACTGTGCTGGGTTTTAACACAGCATATGAAGCAAATCTCAGTGTGAATGGCTTGGATTAAACACCTGCTTGTGATTGGTTATGAAAAAGCACAATTTTATGTGCAAGGAATTTGTTTCAGAAGCAGCCAGTGCTGCATTATTGGCTTTTGTGGCCACAGTTGCACCTGTTCTAGGTACGCTCAGACCTGTGTGACAAACCTCATTACCCTGGGATGAGGTGTTTGGAGGCCAGAGGTTTGCCTGGTGATTCCAAACATTTAACCTGAGGAGTCATGTGCCTCTAATGTGTTTGTGGAGTGCATGACTTTTTAAATTCAGAGTCACGAGTTACAGGGATCTGGAGGTGAGGTGACGATACTTTGTGACAAAAAAATTGTTCCTTTCCAGTAAACCTTGTATGTTGGATTATCTGGGGTTTTTTTTGAGTTTGAAGCTATGAGGGGGAAGACAGGGTATGATTTTGTCTTTTTTTAAGATAAATGGCTAAATTAATCATTGTGGATTTGCAGGTAAAAGGCTTGGCTGCTAGGATATATGGCAAATGGCAGGACGTGATACAAGCCACTCGGCTCACTCAGGTACTGTAATGAAACAGTTTTCTCTCTTCCCACATTGCAGGGTGCATTTAACTCATTTTTTAGCACTTGAAAATGGCATATTCTTTTCAAGATATCTTCTTTTTTTACATAAATGACATGGCTGTGGGATACACTTAGATGTATTAGAATGGATTTTAATTAAAATTCTTACTTTGCTGGCTTCAGTAAAAGCAGTATCTCCTCTCCATCGTTCAAAATGCTGTTTCTATAAAGGTGTGTTTACTGCACTGAAATTCCAATCCTGAGTCGAGTCACATGGCCTGTCTTTGATTGCAGCTATTAGCAGATGCTTCCCAAAGGCCACTGGGGCAGGAATGCAGTGAGGCACTTCCTGCTGTGGTCTGGCACCGTGTAGCTTTGAGACTTCTTGAGTCCAGGGCTTTATTCACCTATGTTTAAGGGCTCTCGATGACTCCTCCCCCTCTGAATGTGTCAAATTTCATGCCACGATTAGGCAAAGCCTCTCGCGTTTGTAAAAGTATGCAGTAGTAAATAATGCCATGATAAGTCTCAGAAATATTTGCCTTTGTGACACCTAGCTGGCCTTGGTAGCATAGGTCGATAGTTCCTACTGGTATTCAAAGTTCAGAGCTCTTTCTTCCAGCCTTGACTTGTAAGGTTTCTGTTGTAATGTGATCAGGCCAACTGTTTGAGTCCTATCTTGGAACATAAAGCTATCTCTCTTGGAAAAGCTTAGCTTTCCATTAATGCAGAGTATCATTTACATGAAATTTAAATTATACATATATGCCTAGTATTGATTGCAGTTAAAAACTGCGTAATTAACCATTTGTAAAGACTATTCATTGCTCTCAACAATGTGCAAAAAAAAAAGTTGTGTGTAGTGTGTGTGATATTTCATGTCCTAGAGCAGGGAGTGACACATGTAACACGTGGCTGCAGAATCTGCCCAGCAATTAATGAAAGTTGATAATGAGGTAGCTCTTTCAGAGTTGTTTTTTCAGGGATGTTTGGGAGCGATTCACATATGGGAAACTGGCAAGTGTTTCAGAATAAAATTCCAGGGACTTTTTCCAGCACATTGTGGTGCTCCCAAGCTAAGCACTTGCCTACTCCACTCATTTCTTCTGACGCTGGATTTCTGACTTGTATACTAATTTGTTTGTACTCTTCAGGGAAAACTGCATGACTTCTGGGAGCCAGATTGATGGAACCTTGCCTAGTTAAGGGAAAATAACAGAGAAACTGAAATCCTGGAAGATGTAGAATGAATGGAGCTTCACTTTGTTTGGAACAGAAGAAATCAGTCACCTGAGTTAGAACTTGAGCTTGATTCAGACAAGCACTAGACACATGAGAATCTGATTTGACTAACATTGTTTTTTACTGAAAGTGCTCTACTTCTGCAAAATTGACGTGGATAAACTGAGAAAAACCCAGCTGTTCCTATAACCATGTCAGAACTGGCTGGAAATATTTTACCGTATTGAAAGCTGAGGGAAGTTTTCTTGTTTCCCTTGTTAATCACAAGACATATTTGAAAACAGTATGTATTTATTTTCTTGCCAGCACATACCTGCAAGCGCTGTTTTAGGTTGGCTGGGGAAGAACTGCCCTGTGACGTGAAATGCAAGTTCAAGAGTGTCAGACCTCCCCTGTTGTGAGCAGGTGAGGAAGTGGTTCAGATCTGGGTTGAATAATGGTAATCTACAAAGCAGAGTTGGTATGATCTTCCAGTTTCTCTTGAAAACACAGAATACAACAGTTGCACCTTCTTTAAACGGAGAAGAAAATATCATCTCAGTGGACATTTGAGAAGAACATTTGGGTCACCTTTGTAAAGACTGTGAAAGCCATGTGAGGACTGAATTCTTGGTGTGAAGTCCTGCTGCACACACAGTATGTGCTCAAAGCTCCAGGAACTGTTTGTGAAATAATCAGAGGAGGATGTGATCTCCTTTTGTGCTTTCTGTACAAATGCTATCACTTAAATCTTACACTGTACTTTGTCTGTAGGGTGGGCGTATATAGGAAGAAACAGTTAAGGTATTGGGTATCAGCATCAATGGGGAATCCCATAATAAGTGAGATTTTTAATAACATCAACATGTGTGTTTTATAATACTGTTTGGTTTTAATTCTTGTACATTACCCTACCTTGTATGATGAGTTCTCTATGATAAGAATGTAAAATAAGGCTTAAAAAACCTGCCAACCACAAAACCTTCAACTTTAATTATGTATATTACATATAAAGGAACTGCTGTACATTGGACACATCTTAGAGGAAATCTATTAGATTTGAAAATTCATAATAAATCTTTTGTCTTTCTTTCCAAATGTTACATCGTTATGTCAATGCCATCTTTTGCTCCTTGATAGCTTATCTGCCTTCCTTCTGGTAACAGTTGCTTGCTCTGTTGAATATATTGCATGCAATTTTATTAATGTTTTTATTTTTTTCACTAATATGTATAAAGGTTAAAAAAAAGCAGAATGTTTACTGTATTTAATGTGTATATATTTTCTTACTGTGTAAAGTTGACATTGCTGGCCTGTATATTTTGAAGAAGAAAAGGAGAGGGGTTTAGATGGAACAGCTTTTGTACTGCAGTTCAAAGCATGTTGAAACTGCTAACATTTGGGGGTTTTCCACACAAAATAACCACTTTGATATTTACTTTTATTTAACAGAACAATGAAAAAATAAAACTAGACACACTTTTCTAGTTAAATGTCCTTGGATGAAATGGGCTCTGTTTCACCAAAAAAAAAAAAATGCAGGTCCTATTTGATTCTTATGGCACATGTTACAACTCTTGGGTTCACAGCTGACTAGCTCACTCTAGATGGAGACAGTCTTGAAATCATTCCCAGCTCAGTCAGTCCTGTGTTTTCATGGTTAATGCCTGTGTACACATTCTAGCACTTTCCCTCTCTCCCCCACTCCTGCTTTGTCTGGACTTCTCTTCCATCTGTTCTGTAGCTGAGGAGTAATTCCCCAAGTGCTGAAGTCTGGATTTGGTTTGAGTTGGTGCTCATCAGAATCCTTACAGAGATGGTTCCCAAGCATCACTATGGGGTCTTTACAAGGGGCTCCTGGCAGTGAAATAGCACACCTGCTGCCCTTGTGTTTTGCCAACTCATTTGCTGTCCCTCAGCCAGGATTTACATGCACTGGAAAAGGTTGGTTGCATACTGAAGGTCTTGACTGCTTTGGATGTGTTCAGAGAAGCATTTTGCACTGAGGTCTATCTTCTGATACTATGTTGGCTCTATTAAGAGCCAGATTATCACATTTCATGTAGACGTAGGTGCATTTTATTGCAGTAATAACAGAAAAAATTAATGTCTGGTTATAAAATATATGCTTGAAGCTCCTTGCTTTTTTTTTGTCAAGTCTCTCCATGGCCTAAAATAACCCAAACGGTTCTGGTTTTAACGTTGAAGAAACCTGGCAATTGAAACTATTATCGTATCATATCCTCACTGTTCCTGTTGTGGAACTTGGTAATGGATGGGGATTTCAGAAGTGATTAATGACTTGCAGGTAGGTCTGGCTGAAGGTCAGTGGGACATTTCATTGATGCAGTGGCTGCAGGAACTCTCTGAAGTCTCCAAAGCTGATGACTTAGTTGAGAATGTCTTTGGGAAAAGCAGGTGACTGGAATGCCTGAAGCGTGTTGTTACTATTGTTGCAACATCTGGTTAGATTGCTGGAAAGGCATTTTAGAGGTAGCATTTCAGGGTGGAAAAAGACTTAATACTGAGGAATGGATGCTGCAGTGCTGGTTTTCTGAGCACAGAAAGCCAGGCTTGTCTCCATTAGCGGTGCCTGTGCTCAGCACTGTCCAGCACCAGCCCTGGGTGCCTGGGGGCCAACACTTGGGCACAGGGGCTGCAGCAGAGACTGTTCTGCTCCGGAGATTCAAGCAAGTACTTCCAGGTAGCTGGGTTCCTCTGCTGATCCTGTCACAAGCAGGAATACTGGAGCTACAGTATTAACGCTGCTTTTGTATGTTTGTTTGCTTTCCCAGGAGAACTGTGTGTATAGCACAGTATCCCTGACTTGGGGTTTGTATTTTGGTTTTTTGTCTGTTTGTCTTCCACTGGTTTGTGGTTGTTGTGTGACTTCTTGTTTTTACTGAGAAGGGCAAATCAGAAAGGTTTCTGCTGGAGATGACCCTCCTAATTTTTCTGGGGTCTTGTTCCTTGGGTTTGTGATATTTTGGAAAACTGCTTCTTGCCCAAAGTTCCCTAGTGGGAAACACCACCGTCTCTGCCAGAGGGTCAGCTGTTACCACTGGCATATTCGTGCTTGTTTCTGCATCCAGAAATAAAGAAAAGGCTCTTGGGACTGGCTGACTTTGAGGAGAGAAGAGGTTTGATGAACTTATAGGAGCCTAAGCAGCTGCTGAGGAGCTCGAAAGGAGCTACCCAGAGAGGTCAGACAATCATTAGTGGATTTAGCTTATTCCTTGTGGTTTAACTTATCAGAATTCCTTTAATTGCCGTTTTCCCCGTATTCCCCCCAGGCTGTGAAATACCTTCATGTTTTGCCTTGTGGATATTTTGCCTGCTTTACTGGCAGGTCCCTTTCTTATCATGTGCTGAAAAGGGCTTTCCGTGCTGGGGAACAGGCACGGGCTGCTGGTGTGGAGAATCCTAGAAAAAGTAAATTCCTGGAAGCGCTTCTCTTTGCGGAGAGGCTTTTAGTTTTGCCTGCCTGACGCTTTTTTCAGCCAGCACTTCCTCGCCTTTGCAGTCAGGAATTTGAAAGGGAGTATTTTATCTGGTATCAAATGCAAGGCTGGGTGGTGAGAGAAGAAAAACATTCGCATCTTCCCATCTTGGTATTTTGATCTGTTTGGAGAAAGCCAGTCCTATACTTTTAGGCTGCTTTTAAGAGGCGTTCGGATATGTCGTACTTCTTTGAATGCCTCCCTTTTCTCTGCGTGGTGAGCTGCTGCTAATGTTTCACCTCCTTCAGCTTTCCTGCCACCTCCCAGTTCCCTGTAGGGAGGTCACAGGGGACGGGATGGAAACTCCCCTGGAATTGTTCCCTTCATAGTCATCAAAGCGCCTTTGCCATCAGCCTAGAGGGAAACCTAAAGTTTTTCAAGGCAGGTTTGGCCCGTATGGTAGGGGTGGATAAAGGGGCCATTTTCACACACCCTTGTCCCAGCGCTTCCCTTTGGGTTTGCATTTGCGGCTGAAGCTGCCTGAAGCCGGGCGAGAGATGCTTCTTCCCACTCGCAGAGAGAAGCAGAAATGGTAAATGGATTTGTGCTGCTTTTGTGCTACGGGGCGAGTCCTTCCCCCGAGCAGTGAGTGCTGTGAGCTGGGACTTGGCACGCAGGCTCTGGGGCTCTGCCTTTGGGTTTCAGGCTCTCTTCTCCCGAGGCTTGATGAAGCTTGATGATGGCTCTCGGAGCAGATGCAGGAGCAGAGGGTCCCTTTCCTCTCTGGACTGACCGCCAGGCCGCGGCTGGAATAAAAACAATAGCTTCAAGCTGCCAGGGGCAGTGGCGGGGAGAGAGGGGGCAAGGCATTCGGTTTCATGCTTTATTCACACTGCAGGGTTCTATAAAGGCAGAATAAACCACACAGGGCAGCCTTGAGCTCCACAGACAGCATCGTTCAGGCTCTCAGACACATTGATCTGCATGCTGGAAACTGAGCATGTCCCCTTTGCCTGAACCAGGCTGTGGGGAGAGGCCTGCCAGGTGAGGATGCTGAGATGCTGCACTGCATATCAGCTCTCCTCCACCTTTGTGGAGCACTGCCTGCCTCCCCTGTGTACTAACCCATTTTTTTTCCCCCAGTATTTTGTGCTCCAGCATTGTTATGGTAAGGTTTGCCCTACACAATGTGTTTTTCCCTCCAGTTGATTTTCTCTGATTAGCCCATTTTTCCTCTTGCCCTCATTCTGTTTTTTCCCGCAGTATGCGAACGCCGTTTGCAGAGAAACTGTGTCAGCCTTCCTCTAATTAAGAGTCTGGCAGGAGCCAGCGCAACAGTAATTTTGGAGATGACGCTTCCAGTTTGGAGCTGACAGTAAGCTGAGGTGCTGCAGCAGGGGCTCGTGCTGGGGATGCGGGAATGTTCTCCGGCTGAGCAGAACAGGGGGACCCACGAGGAGCCTGGTGCAGGAGCAGTGAGTACCCTGGGTGCATCTCAGCGTGGGTGTTTAAACCGTGTCCTCTTGAAAAGCAGCTGCAGGAATGGTTAAATCCCTGGTTATGTCACAGGTTTAGTCCTTTGTGAGGGAGTCTGCGTGTGTGTGTGTGTGCGTGTGTGTGTAAAGGACAGGAATAAATGGCAGTGGCCCTAAGTCGGCTGTGTCTCTCTGAAACAGTTGTAATGTTGGAAAGTAAGATGGAGAGCTCAACAATCAAATGGCCTGAAAAAGGGCAAATAAGGAGAAGCCATTCAATGGCGCTCTGTAAGATGGCTTCAGACTCCATGGTTTTTTTATTAGCAGGAATGCTCAAAGCAAACAAAAGGAGACAGGAGCTGGGGATCTGCTTGCCTCAGGATGTTGTGGATGCTAAAAGCTTAGAGGTTCAAAGAGCATTTCGTGGCAGAAAAATGCAGCGGGGGTCTGTGAAATAAAAGCAGCTCTCCCTGGCTGAGAAAGCTTCAGCGTCCTGATCCCTGGAGGGTAGAGCATGTGCTGGGGAGATATCCCAGATGTCTGTCCTGTTACTTCAGCCCCTGCAAGGTGCTAGGATTTGGTCCAGTGTGGTGTTACTGCCTGCATGCTTTAGGTGAATAGCTGAGGGATTGCATATCATCTCACAGTTTCCAGACTGTCTGTGGTGTCCACCATTGTGTCTCGCCATCCACTCCTGAGACAGAAGTTGGTGTTGAAGGTGGTGCCAGCTCTTGCTCTGAAGGAGCCTAGTGAGGTGCATGGGATCAAATGTTTCATTTGGCTGAAGAAAACTCAGTGACATTTTTTGATCTTTCTAATGACCCTGTGAGTGAGACTAGGAAAACGAGTTGTGTGGTTCAGGAGCTCCAGCAGAACATAGCCAACCACATGCCAGAGCTGACCTCCTTCCTCTCCCCTCCCACCCCATCCATAGATGTTTGCAGCTAGGGAGAAGTACAAATAAGAGCAGACGAGGAGATTAAAAAAAAAAAAAATCCTTCCTATGTGGTACCTCTAGAGCACAATTCAGCATTTTCCCTCTCTACTTGCTGTGTCAGATTTGCCTCTTGGGGGCAACCTCACCCCGCTCCAGCTGAGACCAGAGGGGGTTCAAGTGCTTGGGGGGCGATGACTCATTGCATCTCTCTCTGCCTTTGCCTTATCTGAGCATTTTTAGCAATCGAGGTCATAATTTGCTGAAAGGATTTTAGGATTTAAACCGTCAAGGCTGGCTGTTGGTGGCTTTTCAGAAATGATACGATCGGCTCTTGAAGGTCCCTTTCCAGGCTTGGTGTCCTTCAAAGTTTTTTCCTGCCTTGGTGTCCTTCAGAGAGAGGAGGGTAGCATGGAAGGACATGTGTTTTGTGGTTCTGGTTTAATGGGCAGAGCATAAATCTCTGAGAGGAAGATTTACAGTGTTCTCCTGGCTCTTCTGCCTGGGCTGGCTTGGACTGTCACTGAGCCTATCAGATAGTGCTGCCGACACTCTGACTTGTCAGGGGAGAGAGAGCAAAATTACTGCTCCAGCTCCATTTCAGCCCCGAGTCCCTGAGTAGACGTCTTGTACAAACCTTGTCCACAAAAAACCATTTGCATTTATTTAAAGGGCGTTGAGGTATATGATGGAATAAAGGAAGTATTATTCATGCTTCGTGCTGTGGTTCCTAATGGTACTTTACACACCAATATGACCAAGAAAGCTTGTTGTTTTGTGCCTGCAGTGCTCTGATGTTCTTCCTACCCTGAGGGTCAGAAATGACAAGAATAAATGATTGCAATGAGTATCTTGCAAATCCCTGCTCCCTCTCCTTGCAAGTGTCCTTGCCAGGGCACAGCTCAGTGACCTTGCTGGCACAGGCAGTGGCGGGGCAGTGTCCTTGTCCAGCCCACGGGAGAGAACAGAGTGGTGTTCCTGCGAGATGTGAGGGCAAATCCATTCATCCATATTCGTGTTTCCCCTCCTCCCCAAAGCACAGGGATGCAGCTTGAGCTGGGCAGGGGGCTCAGCCCAAACTGAACGCATGCAAGGCCTCTCCTCTGGAAAATACCAGGGAGGAGACTGGAGCAAGTGAGGTTCACCATGGACCCCAAAGCACAGGGAGTACTCCAACGTGGGGTGCAGGGCCCTGCAGCCTCTGCCCAGTGAGGGACTGAGTCAGCCCTGCTGGGGCAGCAGCTCCTGGCTCCAGCCAGCCTGGGCGCTTGGGCAGCAGCAACCACACAGCTCATTAACCCAGCCCTCCGGCACTCGCTCTGCTGGCCTTGACACTGTCCTTCCTAATAGCTCCTCTTCTTTCTTTTTTTTTTTTCCTTTTAATAAAGGTAAATTAGCTATATGGATATGCAGGAACATGAATCAAAGGAGTCCAGCCGACTCTCGAACGAACCGTTCGTACTGAGGTGTGCTAAAGCACCAGGACATGATGGATGCAGTTTGGTCAGAAAACACCTAAGGACAAAAACTGCTTGTAAGGCATCTCACTGCAGCCTCCAAAAATCTGATTATGTAAGGGGAGGGGAAAAAAAAAATCAGGTTTTGGAATACATTCGCTCAGTTGAACAGCACAGAGAGAAGGTTCCGGCTAGAAGCAAATCAATTCCTGAAGGCAGCTGGGTAATTTCACTGAATTGGAGCTTCAGAGTAAGGCTGGCTGCACTTAGGAGAGTTATGTTTCACCTGAAATATTTAACACTGGGCATTTGAAATGCTCTGTGTGTTCAAAAAGCCCACCAAAAATATGCTCACAAGGAGGCTTTAGAGGAACCCTGGACTCATGCCATGCTGTTGATGGGTAAACCCAGATATTCTGGTTGGTTGTTGTTGCTGTTTGTTTGTTTGTTTGTTTTGTTTTTTTTTTAAAGAAAAACATGGGAAGGATAAGCCCCTGGCCTCCATCACAGGGAATCAAAAATTACCATGTAATGAATGCTGGTCTGCTTTTGGGACACATGCTGACAGATCTTGTTGTTAGAATGGAGATGTTTCCATAGCAAAAGCATCATCCTAAATGGCACTGTAATGCAGCAGAGATGCTGTGGTGGCCCCAGGGACCATCTTCCCAGATCATTCTGAGCATCCTTCCAGGGAATACGGGAGAGCAATGGCAGGGGAGATCACAGCAGCTCATGGTGATGTTCTCCACAGCCCTGCCACAGCACCAGGGCTCTGCTGGCAAGGCTGTCAGCTCAGCATTTTTCAGTCCTTCCTGACTTTAACAGAAAACTACGACAAGCAAGCTTGAAATAGCTAATTTTATCTCCGCAGACAAACAACTTGCTTTGAGCATCATTGTCACTCAGGCTAAATTACTTTTAGATCTTTTTAATGACTGGGTGACGTTTTTCAGCTGTTCATTCTGCAGCACCCTGCTGAGGGACAGTCCATCTGTTAAGACCAAGGACTCCAATATTGTGGTTGCTCTTCCTGACATTCATTTCGCTTTATTATTTGATACGTGATTCCCTGCGGCAGAGATGTTTTCAGCTAAATTTACAGCTACAAGCTCTTTTCTTTGCATAAAGGGGATCTGTTTCCAAAAGGGCTGGAAGGCTGGCTATGCATGTACCAGCGGAAGGTCAGGGATGTAGAGGAGAAACTCCGGGAGATTGAAGGTTACAGTCCAAATCCTGTCTGCACTGAGGGTGACATTACCATTGGGCTGGAGGGATTTTAACCCATCAATTTTCACCTCTACCTTTCACTTCACTTGTAATGCCCGGCACGGAGAGCTGTGACTTGCAAAATGATCCCACCAGGGACGTGGTTTGTGACATCAGCCATGCAGGTCTCTCGAATCTCTCTTTCCAAGGCAGGCACAGCTTCTGCATTCATTTCTGAAGGCAGCTTCTGAGACACTCGCCTTCACCATTTCTGGGTTTCACAGTGCTTCTGGGAGATCGTATTTTTAAATCCTAGCTCATACATTTTGGAAGCTATTTCCCTTCCCCACCCCCTCGCCCCTATCAAAGTACCAGAGCTGAAGAAAAACTGGGAAGGTGATGGATGTGCCTGGCTTTGCTTGCCAGTGCTCTGCTGTGTGTGTGTGGGGGGGTTATTTACTGCACTGCTGGCGTTGTTTCTTCTTTGGTGGCAGAGATGGCAGTGCCTGGGAAGGAGGGGTAGGATGCCCACGAGTCAGCCAAGCACTGGGCTGGAGAAGGCAGGGCTGGGAGACAGGTTGCTTGGGCACAGGGACACAGAGAGCTAAAAGGTGAAGCCATGGGGACATGGATCCTGTCTGGTAGCTTGGTCCAGAGGGTGGATGCTGGGGGCCATAACACCTTCCTGGCTTTAGCTTTGGGGGCTGCAGGTTTGCTCACCCAAAAGGGCAGCTTTTAATAGCCACCAGTCTTATCCCAGCCCTCACGCAACCCCAGGTATCTGTGTTGCTGCTCTAGGCAGTGTGTGGCAGGCACCTGACCTACCATGCAGTGGGAAACAGGGTCTGTGCCCCACTGCAGAAAGAGAGAAAAGCACCCCTGTGCTCCCTGACCAGGCTGGAGCCTGCCTGCTTTTACTGGGAGCAGCTGGGATGATGGGCAGAGGGGTTGCCAACGTCCAGCCCAGCAAGTCACTTCTCCTGGGGCTATGCCTCTGTCTCTTCCCTGCCTGCAGCCACCTTTGTCCTGCTTCTGCCCCAGAGCTGGGACAAGACCCCACACTGAGCCCCTAAACTCCATTCTCTGACGGAGTTCCCAGTGCCTGCTGGCGTTTCCCCCGCCACGCTGCAGGAGCATCTCAAAGCAGCTCTGCCTAGTTGCAAGGCAGGTCAGGACCCTGCCCTCCCGCAGTCTCACCAGCCCTTCCCCGAGGGCACGCCAGCGACAGATCCCGAGCCAGGGAGATGCTTTCCGCTGGCTGAGAGAGGTTTGCAGACAAGCAAAGCAAACCCTGCCAGCTCCCTGTGTGAGCGCCTGTCCTCCGTGAACTCCCGTGCGCCTCTTGCAGCCGGGATTGTGGGAACGGATCGGAGGCTGCTGTGACTCAGCTGCTTCTCCCTTGAGAAAATCTGCCCTGGCACAGTGCTTGGCTCTGCGGCTGGGGCTGCCGGCACCTGGCAGCCTTCATCAACAAATGGCCTTGGGCAAAACA
Source organism: Picathartes gymnocephalus (assembly GCA_013390045.1). Lineage (NCBI taxonomy): Eukaryota > Metazoa > Chordata > Aves > Passeriformes > Picathartidae > Picathartes > Picathartes gymnocephalus. The sequence goes on from WEKY01025773.1 coordinate 1,188,587, forward strand.
CCTCAATTTCCACTACCAAACATTTATGGGAGGAGAAATGCAGCATGTGATCTTGCAGGAAGTCGAGGCAGCAACTCTGTGCTATACTGAGCTGTGGGGGAAAAGTCCCATCTCTGCCTGAAGGTGAGCCTTGGGCTGGAGGGGCTGCAGCACGGGTTGGCTCTTCTGGTCTGCCCCTGCCTTTTTCCATATCCTTATAACTTTCTCAGAGAAATTCTTCTGCAATTGTAAATTTCCCTGCTGGCTCTCAGCCTGAAGAAACAGTGGTGTGGAAAGTTTGCTCAATGACTTGAAGGGAAGAGGCTTCCAAGCCTTTCATGCTCTGTGCCCACTGGAATACTTTTTTTCCCGGGGCTAATCTGTGGAGCATCACGCTTGGCTTGATGAGCCCATGATGCTCTCAAGAAACAAAGCCAAGCCTGGTGAGTGTGTACTCAGCTGCCGGGAAGCCCCAAGTGCTGCTGTCAGAGTCCAGGCAACACCATTGGGTCTTTCCTGTTCCTCTGCTTCACACAGCTCTGCCGGCCTGGAATCTGGGCGGGCTGCTTCTGTGGTGGGTGAAGGAGACTGATGAGGTGGTGGGTGCTGGAGCAGTGGGACTGAGCCCGTGGTGTGGGGCTGGTGTGCTCCCCACTGGGCTTTTTTTCCATGGAGGCAGGTAAGGCAGCAGTGCAGGTCTCGCAGTGTAGTTGAGGGATGGAGGGGCCTGGAGAAAGGCTGTTTTGCTTGTTACTTTCTCATGTCAGAAGGGGAAAGTACCCGTTTTTCCGCTGGTGGTTTTGACTTTATAACTCGCCTCTCGCCGCGGTGTGGGCTGGCACAGCCTTAGCCTGAGTTTCACAACTCTTTTGTGGGTTTCATAAAGCCCCAGTGGCTGGAGCACCGTGATTTTGTAACTCTAATTGGCTTTTAAACCAGTCTGGAGAGGAGCTTGAAATGGTTGGATGCCTGCTGCCTCTGCACCACAGAGCCTGACAAACCAAATCCTAGATCTGGAGTTTTATCTCACTTTTCTTACTTGGGGCGAGGAAAAGACGGGCTGCAGGTACTGCTGAGCAGAAGCCAGGCCTGCCTTAGGAAGCAGTTTCCTACCGAAGGCTGGGGATCCTGGTCAGCCCCATGGGTTTGATAGGCACTGCTGCCCTGTTAGTTCTGCAATCCCAAAACAGAGGCCTTTGTGACATATTGCTACCATGGTGTACACCCTGATAGTGTACTTCTAATTTAATCCTGGCTGCTATTTGATCCTGCTAAGTTGTTTGTATTTACACCTCTATGATCCATAATGAAATCCTCTGTCTGACCAAACCTGATTTCCAATGGTGGGAGAGAGGACATACAGCAGTGGGGAGTGCAGGGTCTTCTGACAGTCACCCTGGACACCCCTGTGTGTGGGACATCCACTGAGGTCTTGGCTGTGCGGGATAAGCCTGAGGCGGGGCAGGAAGGCTGGAGCCTGGGGGCTGGCATGTTTTGGGACTGCAGGCAGGGTAAGGGTCCCTCGGGGCCCAGGGTGACAACCGGTGCTGAGCTACAACCAAGCCAGATAATGGTCCATCCCCAGCAGACCTTGAAGCACTTGAGGCAGAGCAATGTCAGGCATTAAGCACCTTAAATCGTGTCGCTGTGTGCTCTGAGGGGGTCTGCGTGTCCCTCCAGGAAGGCTGCAGGCTGGCGGTGGCTGGGCAAGTGTCTCTGGCAGGGAGCAGCCGGCAGCGCGGAGCTGCAACCTGAGTGCGCGCAGGTCGCCGTGTCCCAGGCTCGGGGCGAGCGCAGCCTGTGTGCTGCGAGAGCTGATCCGCGCTAATCCCATCAATATTTCACGGTGTCGTGGCCCTGTTATAATTCCTCGCATCATTTGGGATGCCGGCTGGGATGGGGGTGTGGTGCCAAGTGAAACATGAGAGCTGCCATGGCTTTGTCCTGGCTCCCTGGGCATCTGAGGGGTGAAAGGGGCTGTCTGTGAGCTTTTCTACTCGCTGCCGCGGATAGAGTTGTGTGGCAGAAAGGTGAACCCAAAAATGGCATCTGAGTGTTGGTATCTGCCTGGTTTTGCCATGTGCCGGAGCAGGGGGGCTGTGCTGTGCTGGGCAGCTGGCCCATGCACGGATGGGGCTGTGACATGGCAGAGCCTGCTCTAACCGGTCCTCTCTCTGTGTTACACAGTGTTCAAGTGACAACAAGAAGAAATTAAACAGTAACCAGTCTCTGGGCTGGTGGTGAGGGCACGAAAGCACTTCCTTTCCCTAAAGGCTGTTTGGAATAACAGGGAGAGAGCATTACAGATGAAATCTGGCATGGTTTTGCGGACGGGGTTTTCCCAAGGCACCATGTCATGACTCAAAGGGTCCCCTGCTCTGGGCTGGCCTCTGGGCTGGGATAGGAGTTGGAGGGCTGTAAATCCTATGAGGAACAGATGATGGACCTGGGGTTGTTTAACCTGGAGAAAAGGATGCTCTGAAGAGACCTTATCACTCTCCACAGTTTTCTGAAAGGAGCAAGGTGAGGGTCACCCTCTTCTCCCAAGTAACAAGTGATAGGACAAGAGGAAATGGCCTCAAGCTGCACCAATGGAGGTTCTAGTTGGACATCATGAAGAATTTATTCTCTGTAAGTGTGGTTAGGTATTGGAATGGACTGCCTGGGGAAGTGGTAGGGTCACCATCTAGGAAGATATTCACAAAATGACTGGACATGGCATTTAGTGCTGTGGTTTTGTTGACGAAGTGTTGTTTGGCCAAAGGTTGGACTCAATGATCTTGGAGATCGCTTCCAACCTTAATGATTCTATGATTCTAGCACTGCCCCAATAGGAAATTCCCCTTGCAGCACCTTCCTGGCTCTGGGCTAGGGTTGAAGCAGGAGCCAGACCTCCCTGCTTGGCAGAACCAATCCATGGATATGAGGGATGCAAGTGCAGGAGAGGGTTGGGTCTGTCTGGGCTCCTGCTGCCTGGAACCCACTCTGACTCTTGGGAAAGCCATGCAAAGAAGAGGAAGGCCCTGGCCTTCAACCTTGTGGAGCCCTAAATTCCTTCAGTTAATCTCATGGGGGCAGCAGAGCAAGCAAACGTCTGAAAACAGATCTGTTTCCAGCTGCCAGTGACTCGTGTTAATTAATTAAAGCCTCACAAGCTCGGGCCTGTAAAAGCGCAGTGCTGGTCGCGCCAGGCTCAGCTTGCTCTGTGCTCATGCACTAATTATCCTACTGCAAGGCCAGCAGCTAACGAAGCTCCAATTTGAGCTGGGTTCGGCTTCCAGCCATGTGGGAGGCAGGGAGTGCTGTTGCAGGATGGGACAGGCACAGTGCCCTGGATAAGGGGGAGCTTTGGGCATCCCTGTCCCAGCCCTGGCACCCCCTTCCCCAGCGCTCATGGACCATAACTGGCCCCGCAGCCTCCAGCTGTGCCTCTGCTAAGGCAGGGAATGGGGTTTGGAGAGGTGGTGGAGGACCAGCTGCCTTGCAGCACCTGAACACCCCATACCTGGGTCAGACAGGCTGGCCAAGAACATCCCTGCCTGGCTCCCAGTGTGTGGGCTTCCCACTTCCACAGGGGGGGCAGCGGGGCGAGGCAAAGGGAGGCGTGGAGGAGACGCTGGGGTTTTGCCCAAGGGCAGGAGGAAATGGTAATCAGCCTCTGGAGGTGAGGGTGGGAAGGCAGGGAGTGCTTGAGGAGGGGGGTAGTGTCTGCTCTGAGAGTGGGGACAAGGAATGGGTCTTGGCATACCATGCTGGGAGAGGGGGTGGTGGCTGCTTGGGGAGTGTGTGCAAGGGTGACAGAGTCACCTGTCATCAAGAGCACTCAGATGAATCCCTCCTCAGCTGAGACCCATTGGTGGATGAGGACTGGGGGCTTCAAACCTCTGTTACTCTCCCTCCACACACGGTGTTTGTAGGAGGCAGGATCCTGGCAGGCAGAATGGCATGTTAGTCAGGCTCCCCACAGGAACACCCTGGCCCTACCACCTTTACTGACCCAAAAGGTCCAGAAGGTGGTGGAATCTCAACTGGGGCTGACCCTCATCCCCAGACAATGCTCAGCATCTGCAGCACAACCTGCTCAACCCTATGCCCTGCTGTGGGTCTGGCTCCAGGTCTGCAGGGTGTGGGGTTGTGGTGGCCTTTATCCCCTTCCTGGAGAGCTCACCCCTTGGAGGGTTTGGTGTGGAGTAGAGGGGATGAGCTGGCATCCAGAGGTGACGGTACTGGAACTGGGCACCACACGGCTTTGTAACCATGGGCTGGCATCACCAGGCCACCCTGCCAGCTCCGAGAGAGTTTTAATCCAGCGTACACAGGTAGAGCATTTCCCCACCTCCTGCTCCAGCTGATTTCCAACTGCCCTAGATCCAACCTGCTGATTACACACAGTGTTGGCTCAGAGTTTTGCTCTCGGCAGGCCTGCTGCTGCTGTGAGGGCTGAGGAGGAAGGGTTGGCCAGGTGCTGGAAGCTTACGAAAGGGAAGCAAACACAGGCCTAGATCTGGCAGCTCCTCCACATGGGGAGGAGCTGCAGAAGCCACCCAGGATAAAAAGGCTCCACACAGGGCCCCAGAGAAACCATTACCTGCCTGTGTTTCCAAACAACCTTCCGCCATGCGTGAGTGGCGAGACGTGTGCTGAGGGCAGAGAGAAGATGGGGCACAGTGCCTGAGTCAGGCGTGCAGTGTAGGGTGCTGGGGTGACTTTGGGGAGCAAGAAACCTTAGTGAGCACCATAGCACGGGCTGGCGGCTGTGCTCTGCTGACACTGGTGGCTCTGACTGGGGGCTGTGGCGTGATGGTACTGGTAGCATGTGCTTGCTGTGTTAGCAGAGTAGAATGACACTTATCCGTGCTCAGTCACGCCTTTTCATAGTCACAAGTCCACAATACCAGCCCTTTGCCTCCCTGACTTTACAAAGGGCATTCACACGGGCCTTTCGGGGGCTGCATCACCCAAACCCTGTGCTGACTGAGCCGCCGGCCCACCCCACGTATTGGGGGCCCACCGGGGGCGGCATGGCAGCGTCCCGGCCTTGCCTGCAGCGACTCTGCCGAGGGACATGCTCCCACCTGCTTCACGCAACGTGGGCAGGGGCGGCCCTGCTGTGCTCCCCTCCTCCTCCTGCTCCTCCTCCTCCTTCTCCTGCTCGCGGCCCCACGCCGGCGGCCGCGGGCCGGGCTGGCGGCCCCTGCGCACGGCGCGGCCGGCAGGGG
>WEKY01025773.1:1193806-1219932 GCA_013390045.1 Picathartes gymnocephalus
GCCGTGCCGTGCCGTGCCGTGCCGTGCCGTGCCGTGCCGTGCCGTGCCGTGCCGTGCCGTGCCGTGCCGTGCCGTGCCGTGCCGAGTCGCCGTACCCTGCCTTACCCTGCCGCGCTGTCCGCACCTGGCAAGTACCGAGGGGACGCGAGCAGCGCCAGGCGAGCCGCCGGCCGGGGCCGGAGCGGGTCCGCAGGCCAGGGGGGTGCTGGGTTTGGGCACCGCGTCCGCAGGCAGGATCCGGGAAGCTGGATCGTGCGGCTGGCTGCGGGTGCTGCGTGCACACGGCTGGGGCTGCGTGCTCAGCCCACGGGCAGGATTTGGAGTGCTGGGCGCGGGTGTTGAATCGCTTGGTAGGTCCTGGGGTGCTGGCTCAGGATCCTGTCTGGGTCTGCAGGCAGGGTTTGGGGTGCTGGATCCCAGATGCTGGGTCCGCAGGCAGGATTAGAGGTGCTGGGTTCGGGTGCCGAATCCTCAGGCTGGGTTGGGAGTGTTAGATCTGGGTCTTGGTCCGGGTCCACAAGCAGGATTGGGAATGCTGGTTCTGTGTGCTCGGGTGCTGGATCCGGGTGATGAGTCCACAGGCAGGATCTGGGGTGCTGGGTGTGGGTGCTGCTCACAGGAAGGGTCCAGAGAAAGAGGAACAGGGCTCTGACCGGCTGTGGTTGAAATCTAGGGAATAGTGCATTGGGGGAAACAAGAGGGCAGAACCTTGGAAGCAGGATGAAGAGGGGTTCAGGGTGGGTCTGATGCAGGTGAGGATTTGGGGATGATGAGCAGGGGGGGAGGTGGGATGTGCTGGATCTGGTGGCAGTGCAGGAGCTTTCTTTGGGGACAGGTTTGGGGTGTGGGGTGAGGTGGGGCTGGGGGACCTGGGTAGGAGTGACTGGGGAACATGCTGGGGGTGTGAGGAAGCACGACGGTAGGAGATGTGGACAGACAAGGCACCAGCTCCGGGCGGGGAGGGCTGGATACAGCCCTTTCCTTCCCCAGCAGGCTGGGGGGATCGGGGTCTGTAGGGATGAGAACTGCTGGGGGTGTTTGGGAAGGCTCAGCATTACCTGGGGTCAGCTGCTGTTTCAGATGGCTGGGATGAGGTACTAAACCGATGCAGGTGGTGCAGTGCAATCCCTACCCCCCTCTCCTTCCCTTTGGAAATCAGGAGGTGGTCATGGAATGTGGATTGTCTGAGCCTTGACTCGTCGAGATTCATCTCCTTGGGATGCATTGCTGTGGGGACTGCAGATGGCCCCCAGGCAAAGCAGACCAGCCTGTGCTGGAGGCTTCTCTGCATCTTCGTGCAAATCGAAAGGTAGAAAGTACCTGCAGCACTGGAATTTGGGGCTTTCTTTGCTCTCTCCATCAGTGCCCAGGTGGGCCACTGACTTGTGCCTGGCCTTTAAACCAAGAGTGTGAAGTGGGAGGGGGAACCATGAAAAGGCTCTTCGGGTGCCAAGAAAAACAGTCTCCAAAATAGATGAGGAGTGCAGTTCTGCTCAGATGCAGGGAAATTATTAATAACAACAGCGGCATTTTTGGTGCCAGTTGGCCTGCCACTGCGGGCTCTGGCTGCTTTGCCTCCGTCTGCGGGAGACACTGGTTGGGGCCCCCCCACCTGAACCCCAAACCTGGGCAGGGTGACCACGGCAGCCGCAGATGCTGCGTGTGTGCCCTGCAGGCCAGGTCTGTGCTTCATCTGGGTTTGGCCAGGCTCGCTCTGCCCAGAGGGATGAGGGGCAGGGAGTTGCCCCCCAGCAGGAGAGATCCCTATCAGGACTTTGTTTTTGTGTTGCAACCTGAGGGGGAAAAAAAACCCAACCAAATCCCAACCGCCCTTTCAGCTCCTGCGGATGAGGCTTTGTTCTCCCCCCACCCCGCCTTTTCCAACATCTATTTGAACATTTTACCACTTTACCCACCAGGAATGCAGAGGGTTTGCTGGAGCTGGGAGGTTTATTCAGCGAATCTGGCACGTCATGTGCTGGGAGAAAGCATCCAGGTGTGCTGAGCAGGACTGGCGAGGGGGCTTCTGCCGGCACCCCGTGCGGGAGGGCAGCGGTGGGTGCAGTGGAGATGTGGTGCCAGCCTCGCCTGGCCGCGTGTGGGGAATTTCCCTGCATTTGCCTGCCGGCTCTGCTTGGCATCTTGACGAGACTTGTTGGGAAGCAGCTCATGTGATGGGTGGTTTTGTGAGAGGGGGGCCTGTCCTGGGGACCTGCTGCCTCCTGGAGGGGAGGGGTGATACCCCCAGACTTTTTTATGTATCCCTCCGACAGTGGTGCTGAGTAGGTGCCTGTTCCTGTTCGAAGGAGAGAGTTCCTTGCCTAGCTGGTGCTTCAGGAGTAAACGCTGCCATCTCCATTCCTCCGTGGCTGGCTGTGCCACCAGCTCCTCGTGATTTACAAGCATGAGGGCTCTGCCATAGCAAGGTCATCACCAAACTCACCCCCTCCTTCCTCCTTGGGCCTGAGCTCTGCTGTTCAGAGACAAACGAGGCCGAGGGTTTCAGGCACCAGGTAACCGACCAGTGTGGGGGCCGGCATGCAGCTTCGTGATTCAGGGTGTGTGCTCTGGGTTCTGCTTTTCTTGTTGCTTAAAAGATCCCTCGAGGTACAATCCCACCTCCGTTACCTGATGGAGGGCAACTGCCTATTGCAAAGCCCAGCCCATGTAAATAATGCGGGGATCTGATTTTGGGGCAGCAAAGTTGGCGGTATGCAAACAACTGTGGGAAAGGCCAGATGTTACTGCTTTGTGCTGTGCAGTTTTGAATGCAAAGCAGAATATCAAAATTGGGTTTAACCCCAATTTGAAGCTTTGTTGGAGGGAAGGCAAAGGAAACAAGGAGATGTTGTTGAAGCTGGAAACCCTAAAACTGCTCCCGTCATCTGGTTTTGCTGGACTTTGGAAAAGAAAACAGTTTATCTTTGGAATAAATAAAAGGAAGAGGAACAGGCTTGCAGCAGAAAGCTCCATGTTCACTCCAGACAAGTTGGGTTGTGCTCCACCTCTTGCCCCCGCTTCCAAGGGAACCCCAGGTTGTGTGTGATTTCTGAGCCTCTGTTTCCCCTTGGGAAAGCCCCACACTGTCCCGACGGCGAGAACCCCAGGCATTGCCAAGAAACATCTTTGAAACTCAAACCTGGCTTTGGAAAATAACTGGAAGACAAACCGGCTCTAAACAAACACCCGAGTTAATTCCGTGTCTTGCATTGTATGAGCCCAGTGAAATGAAACACAGTGCAGTCACAGGGACGGGCAAATGGGTTCAGATGCTTTATAAAGCCCTGAAACCTGCTGGCTTTGAGATGCCCTTTTACATTTAGGGTTGGGATTTTCTTCTCGTTTTCTTTCTAATTGTTCCTGGGAATTTAATTCGACAATTATTTTGCCGCTTCTGCTGAGGAGACAATGCGCTTCAGCCACAAAGCCTTTGAAGGCTGAATTGCAGATCACATCCAAGTGCTGAGCCGCTGGGATGCAGACGCCCCCTTGCTGGGAGAATTTGCTGTGATGTGGGGGGCTGTCTGTCTGTTCGTTTGTCCAGGCTGCCGAGGGGCTGCTGACCAGCGGTGAAGCTTGTCATGCTGCAAATGAAAATGGGGTGGAACATGCTGGGGTTTGGAAGTGATGCTGCTAGCACCAAGCCTGCCTCATCCTCATGATGGAGGAGGTGGGAGCCCCAGGGATCTGCACCCCATATCCCAGGGATCTGCACCCCATATCCCAGGGCTCAGTGGCTGCACTCTGCCTCCCCCATGTCCTGGATTGGAGGCGTGTGGGTGCAGCCAGAGCCAGGCCGCCGAGTCTCGGCACCATCCGGTTTCACTTCCTGCTTGTTGCACGACTCCCTGCTGTACTCTCAGGTGCTCCCAGGCTGTGGGGTCAACCCGGGGCTGCTGCTGTGGTGATGCCAAAGGGGAGATATGTGCTGTGTGAGAGGGAAGAGACATAGGGGCTGTGTCTTCACTGCTGTCATGCAAGAGCTAACGGCCTCCAGCACGTGAGGAATTGTTCCTGTGAGGAGACTTTTGCTGCTCTGTCCAGGGGGTTTGGGCTGGCCGTGGCAGCTCTTGGTGCTCTTGGTTCAACGATTGAGCTGCAAGGGTTTGTGCTTCAGCCTCCCCTCCTTGCCCCCTTCCAGGCCATCTCTGGGTGAGGCCTCTGGATCCGGGCAAGGAACTGTTTCAACTGACAGACGGTGTTGGTGGGTTTTCCATTAGAGTGGGCAGTGGAGGAGTGATCTGTTCTGCTGTCACTGTGCTCTTGCTGTCTGCTTGTGTCATGTCAGGAGCAGCTGGAGCAGAGCTGTCGCTGTGCCTGGCAGTCATGGCACAGGGCAGAGCAGCTTTCCTTATTTTCTCAGTTGGATTTTTTTGGTGGGTTTGGATGGGAATGGCTGGGGAGCTCTCATGGGGACTTGGCACTGAGCTCTCTTGCTGCCTGGCAGCCCCTTTGAACCTCCTGCTCCACATCAGATCTGACCTGATGGAGGAGAGGAACGAGTTCTTGTGAGACTAGTGAAAACAGGGAGCCTGGGAGAAGCTAGCACACCCTGATCCCTGCAGCCGTGCAGAGGGGACACCGTGTGTCCCTGCCCCTTGTGGGGTGGGCAACATTCCCCACAGGAATGCAGCAGGGAGATGGCGGTAAAGGCGTGGGGCTGGAGGGGCAAATCCGTTGGAAACTGGGCTGTTTTTCGTTTTATTGCTGACTGCTCAGCTTGTCTTTCCAGGGATGTTTGGCTCCCTCCAGCACTGATGCCCCTTAAACTGGCCCACATCCCTGACTGTCCCTGCTGGCTCTCCCATCCATCACTTTGCTGCTTCACGTCTCCTCCCTGCCGTGACATTCCTGGGATCAGAGCTGGGTGCTCTCCTCTGCCAGACGTGCTGGGCTCTGCTGCTGACTGGTGGGGACTATGCTGTGGGAATTTGGAGCCCGTTCCCATGGCCTGCAGGAGCCTGCCACTCGCCTCCCTGGCTCCGTGATGGCTGTGCTCTGCGTGGGGGCTTTGCATCGAGAGCGGGACAGGATACTCTGTGAGAGGAGCTGATCTTGCAGCTCTTCCTCCCCTTCTCTGTGCCTGAATCCCCAATTTGGGTAAAGGAGAAGTACATCTGCTTCCTGAATGTCGGAAGCTCTAGTGTGTGTCTGCTGAAGCACCTCAGGGTCAAGCATGGTTTTGTTTAAAGAAAGCAACTAAAATAAACCCAGGGAGGGGCTCCCAGGAGGTCATTGTGCTCCTTCTCTCCCTGACCCAGCATGGATCCCCTCTTCCTGGAGGACATTTGGCAAGTTTGCATTTCTTTTTTTTCTTGTGTTGTTGACAAAAATCCTGTCTGGTTGAGAAATATCTGTGCAGCAGCGCCAGCCCAGTCCCACGGGTCAAATCCTGCCCCTGCAAATCTGTGCCGGGAATAGTGGCTTGTTTTGGGCTGGCCTTTGGGGATGCTGCCAGGGGGGACCCATGTCCTTGCAGGGCAATCCAGGCACAAGGCCAGGAGCAAACTCCTCAAACAAATGGGTGGACAGATGGACATTCTGGGCTTGGGGTGGATCTGATGTTTTATCATTTGCTGGTTAGGCTCTGCAGCAGAAGCAAAGTGCTGGAAGTTCGTCAAGGGCTGAATTAAAGTTGCCTGGCAACCTCCATCCCGGCTCCTCTTCCCACATCTCGCAGGATTTCCCACCCAAGGTCTGCCGCCTCCAGGGAAGGGGGGCCCAAAATGCATTGCGCTCACATCCAGGCTGGGGCTAGGCTTGTCTCCCATCCCTGGATGGCTCCTTTCCCATAACTTATTGGCTGTTCCCACGCCTGGGAACCAGGAGCTCTCCCCACCTCATCCCCTGGGGCAGGTGCCTTTCCCCCAGCCCGCTCCTGGAACGAGTCAGGCTATTTCAGGGGACCTGAGGGCAGCTTGAGCGGGTCTCCTGGAGGGTAGAACAGTTCAGTGACAGTGGGAATGCGAGTGGCTGCAGCAGCAAGTGCCAGGCGTGGCCCCAGTGAGTAGAGTGGAATTGGCTGCATGGGGTTTGGAGTGCCCAGGCTGGGCTGCCAGAAAAAAGCAAAGTGCAATTGGTGTCTTCTGGTGCAGTCCCTGATGGGGGTTTTGTTAAGGCTGTTTTGCAACTCCATAACCCAGAGAAGACCCACCGGAAATCCCTGGCTCCTGCTGGGAAACCAGCTGTGCTTGCTTGTGATGCCACGGGGAGCAGCCCATGAGACGGAGGAATGTTCAGCAGCCACTCCAGGAGCCTACTTGGGCTTTGCTAGATCTTGGTGGAACAACTACAAGTTGTCTAGGGAGGGGTGGGATGGGGAAGTGTCTCATCCCACTCTGCAAGTCTGTCCTGCCATCCAGAATGGATGCTGAGGGTAACCTGGAGAAGTGCTGCTCCTACCCACTGCTTCCATTCTTTCTCCTGACTTCCTTTGAAATTAAAAAGCTGGCATAATTTTTAGCTGTGCTGATGAAGAAACATCCATGGGGGCCTGTGAGACCCTGTCTGTGGTCTCTCCATGTTTGCCAGCCCCACAGACAGTGCAGCTTCCCTGCACTGCAGCTTGCAAACAGCTTGTGCTCCCAAGCTTTGCTGACTTAGAGGACTATGGGGCAGTGGGAAGGGGCTCCTGTGCCCACAGAGTGTCCTGCTGCAATGGCTGTTGAGGTGTGTGGCAGCTTTGGCCCGTTTGTTTGCCCAGATCCAGGTTGCTGAGACTGAAATTCACTCATCAAAAGCTTTTTGCTCCCTCAGAGACGCTGGTCATGGGGATTTTAAGGAGGTGCCAACTGGGCCAGCCCGTTTGGGTGTGCTGGGCCGGCCAGTGGGAGGCTGAGGCCGGCACAGTCATGCTCACACAGCTTCCGTCGTGACCCAGTAAACCCAGTCAGACCTGACCGGGGCTCCCCTGCTTGCTCACCCACGCCTGCACGCCTCTGCCGCCCCACTGCTTTCCTGCCTTCCCCAGGGACCAGCAAACACATCCCACTGGTGAGAGACGGTACCTGGGTCTGGCTCCACGCTGGGAGCTGTGGCTGCAGCCCGCAGGAGCGCTGATAGCCAGTGGTAGGAGGGTGGGCTTTTGCCTGTGTGGATGTAGCACGTTGTGAGTAGAGCAGCTGGTTCCTGGCTTCGCCCCCCTCGGGGTGTCCGTCAGCCCCGTGGCTGGGTCCTGCCTCCACCGTCCTGCTTCTTCAGCGTCGCCGGCCGGCGTGGGAGCTGAGGCTGGATTATCAGGTCCTATGTCGGCCCCCCCTGTGCTGGGAAGTAGGTGAGGTGCCAAGGGACTTGGGAGCTCTCTCCTGGGGATGGGATGGGCTTTTCTGGGCAGTTTTTCTCTTAAACTTCTAGGTTCATTGCAGCTGCTGCTGCTTTTCAGCGTCTTCCTCTCCCCTTTTTGTTTCCCTCTGTGGCATTTCAATTCCCAGCTTTTTTCCATTTCTCGTTGAAGTGCTGGACTTGTGTAATCCATCTGCCCCCAGCCCTAGTGGTGGATCTCACAGCTCAAGACCTTCTCTGCTTCCTGCCTGAGCCCTAGGCTTCACCCTAAGCTTAGAACTTGCACCCTGACAAGGGGGAAGTGATGGGTTTGGGGGTGTTTGGTGTGGCTGCCGACCAGGGTATTAACCTGAGAGGAGCCAAGGATTGTTTCAGTTCCTTCTTGCTTTTTCTCCCCCACCCTAGGTATGAAAAATAAAAACTAGAAAATAAAAAAATAGGGAAGCTTGGAACAGCCCTTCTCTTTGAGTAAAATATTAACTGGCTCTTACAGCGTAACTGATTAAATGTTCTTTAGGACAAAGTTACATCTGATCTCGGGCAAAGGAGCCTTTGCAAATGGGTGTAGCTGCTTCCCTGGAAAAAGCAGAAGAGCCCAGCCCTGACAGCATGGGAAGCTGCTCCCCCCTGCGCAGCCAGGAACCCTGCACAACCTCCTGGTTTAATTTATTGTTGTTTTCCCTCCTTGTGCTGGCTCGGTGCTTACGATGGTTAAATGTTAGCTGGGGCTGGCTCTCAGCACTGCACTGGCCCTGTGATAAACACCATCCCTGCTGCCCTGCCTGGCCGCACTCCCGGCTCCGGTCCCCGGCGCGTCGGGAGCCGAGCAGCAGGCAAAGTTCAGGGCTTGTTTGTGCAGGGCAGATAAGGTGAGGACGCACAGCAGCATGCAGGGCTGTTACTCATTTATGAGAGATCATTGTTTGCCTTGTCGTAAGGGGGTTTCTCCTCCACTCTGCTTTCCCATCCCAGGTGCAGCAGCTCTTGTGGCTTGTGCATGGTTCCAGACTCTGTCCCCATGTGGCGGCTTGGGGAAGGGTCTGTGTGACTTGCAGAGTGGCCCTGCTCCTGCTGGTGGGATGGAGAGCTGTCGGCACAGGGCTGGCCGGGAAGTTTTGGTGCTCCAGGTGTGACCCCACCACTTGCTTTTCCCAAAGCTTGGTGGGTTTGGCTCGTGCTGGACATGATGCCACCAAAGCAAACTCTTTCTTCTTGACATCCATCTGCATTCACCTGCCTTGCATTGCTGTGCTATCATTCATGGGCAGACCCTCGGTCTGTACAGGACTCGTCCTGGAAACAGGAGTAACATGGAGTGAGCCTGCTCTGGGATCTGCTCCCCCAGGAGCTCAGCCCTGCATGCAGCACCCTGCCTGCACCCAGGGTTGGGTGCTCTGTGCTGGTCTGGAGCTTGGGGGACAGTGAGGCAGCAGGGAGAAACATCTCCCATCTGCCCCGTTCCTGGAATGCTCTGGGGCAGCAGCCAGTGCAGGTGTGAGGTTTGTGTCTGCAACCCCTTGAAGGAACCAGCACTTTGATGCAATCCACAGAGCTGGCTGAATCCACATCCAGCCCCTCACTTCTCTTTTTCAGCCCCAAAGTCCTTTTCACTTTGGTTTTAACCTCCCCTCTTCCTGGGACCCAGGAAAGTATTTGCTTCAGGGAAATTGTCTGCAGTGGGCGTGTTTGAGCAGCTTCTCTACAGGGTCAGGTATTTGGTTTACATATATATATATATATATATGTATTTATAAACCTCTAAGCAAATACATAGGTTACTTACAGGGAGCTCTCTGGCTCAGAGATACCCAGTCATCTTTTTCCTCCTTAATGCCTGCAAGATAAACTAGTGGCTTTGCTCAGTGCAGCTGGGAGAGGTGGGGGTTATTTGTGAGGATTAGAATGCATGAAAGTGAGAGCCAAAGTAGATGCAGAGCTTCAAGGCAGCTTGGGATGAAGGAGAAACTGAAATGTCGTGGAAAAACACTGGGGGGAAAAATTGTTTCCGCTCAAAAAGACTTGATGGAGATTCCAAGCAGTTCCTGTATGGATTTTCCTTCACCTTATGTCCCTGGATGCCTGAAGCATCCTTCCCAATTCCTCAGTCCTCAGGAGTCTCATCATTTCAGGAGGGGCAAAACTGGGGGCAAGTATGTTGCACAGCAGGACATGATCAGCTGGGTTTTTTGGAAGGAGATGAGACCTTGGGCTCCCCAGGACCCCTACTGCTGCCATTCCTGCTGCAGCCACTCTGGGGAGTGGGTCCTGGGGTTCCCCAGTGGGCCAAGAGACCCACAGAGGGGCTTGGTGCTGAGCCCTTTCTCTACTTTTGAGGGACAAATGTGTCTGCTTTTTGGGTGTGAAATGTGATGGGGGATCAGCTGGCTGTGCTGAAACATATTTTTCAGCCAGGGGAATCTGCAGGAGCAAAAGGCTGGGAGCAAATGAGGGATGAACCCAGAGAAGACTTGGAGGAAAATGTACCTCCAAGCAACTGACCCGAGTGCTCAGCAAGCAACTCCCTGCTATGACAGAATGGTTGCTGACCCAGGGGGATGCTGCAGAAGGTCACTGTGCTCAAACTCCCCTCCACGCTTGGTGATGGCTACAGAATCCATGCTTCGTGCTGTGCATTTGCTCAAGTTTCCCCTTTAGCAAATGAGAGTTTGTTTTTCCCTGAAACCATCCCCGGTCTGAGGCTGAGCTGGGTCAAGCATCCATGCGTGTGTGCAGCTGGCTCCTTCCCAAGCCTGCTCGCTCGTGAGGAGCTGGGACAGCGGGAGTGTCTGACCCAGTGCTCTGCGTTTCAGGAGGGTTTGGTGGCCAGCCCTGTCCCAGAGAGCTGGAGAGCCTGTGCCGAGGATTGGCTGTGCCGGCCCGGCGGCAGCGGCTGAGGCGGCTGCCCTTGCCAGGAGAGCAGGAAGATGAGCGGAACTCCGGCACATCTCCTGACCACTCTCTTCATGGCGGCAGCAGCCATGGGCTACCCATCACGGCGCTCTGCCACCGACCTGGATGCCACCCCCAGGACAACTGTCACCTTTGATGGTAAGGGGGTGTGGGTCCTGGTGGTGGCAGTGAGGGATTTTGCTGGCACTGGCCTTGGTGCATTGTGACTGTAGTCTTTGCCACCCCTCTGAAGCAGAGGGCTCAAGGAGGGTGGCTACATGGGGGCCTCTGAACCCCTGAGCTCCAGAAATCAGAGCCCACATGGCTTTCTGGTACTGGGTGCCTCAAAGAAACGAGCACGGCAAAGTCATCTCTCCAAAAGCCAGAGAGGGACAAGGATGTGCAGGGAGCCAGCCCTGACCAATGCCTGGCCCTGCCAAGCAGCCCTTGGAGAGTGTCCTGAGCTGGGCATCGCACTTGGGCTGGGATCTCATGGCCCAAATAGTCAGCAGAGAGATTTCTTCCATGATTTTCTCTAATTGCCCCTGGGCACTTGGCCTTCATGCTCTGTGGTGTCAGTGAGCCCAGCAGTGTCATTGTCCCTTGGGCATCCACATGGCATCGTTGACCTCATTAGTGAGGCTCAACTCAGCAATCGATGGCGGGAGAGTTTCATTAGCAGCTGGGGTGCCCTTTTCTCTCCAGGCAATGCCTCTTTTCTGGGAAAGGCAGGGAATCATTTCTTTTCCAGCTGCCTCCGGGATTGCAAGCCTTGTAGAATTTTCACTTCCCACTGGCCCCTCTGGCCAGGGCTGAGTCCTACCTCACACTTCTCAGCACCCCAAATTGGATGGTTTCATTGGCTTGGTGGGCACGAGCACTCAGCCTCACTGCAGAATCATTCCCTGTGTATGACAGTTTTGGTTCAGGTTTTTTCATCCTTCCCTTTGGGCTGGCTGGGTTCAGTTCAGAGCTGGGGTCACTGCCAGCATGTTTCTGCTTTCTCCAGCAGTTCCCCAATGACTGTGGCAGGTCTGAGCCCAGCATGGACACTGCAGCTCCCACCTCTGAGCTGTGCTTCATTAGTGGAGAGAAATTTCCCCTGTGAGCCTGAGCCCAATTAGTGCCTTTTGCCTTCTACCAAACCTCCCTTCCTTTCCTCCTGCTCTAACTGCTGTCACCCAGCACTGTCTGCCTGATGACCTCAGTGAGTGCCATCCCACCCACTGCCAGCTCCATTCTCTTGTCTTTTCCCAGTGGCTTGCGCTGTGCCTGCTGCGGGGTCCCCCTCAGCCCCCTGTTCCCTTTGCAGAGCTGTCGGAAGTCCGGCGCTTCAATGCGCACGCCCTCAACTACAGCACCCTGCTGCTGGAGGACGACCGGGGCATCCTCTACGTGGGCGCCAGAGGAGCCATCTTCGCCCTCAACTCCAGTGACGTGGCTGACGGCTCCCACCGCACGGTGAGCCCAGCCTGTGCCCGCTGCCAGCTGGTTGTCCTCTCCTGTCCCACACTGCCCAATCCCCATCCTGATCGTGGCTGCTCTATCCCTGCTCAACCTCCCTCTGGCTGTCTCAGGTCTTGCCTGGAGGTGATGTCTCCAGGTCTGTCCCCAGGTCCCCTGTGGACACCTGGTCCTTCTCCCCAGCCAGGCAGCATGGGGACAGTGGTGGGAGACATCCCACCTCAGAGCTGCCCGCTTCAGGGACACCCCAGCAGAATGAGGGGCAGGGGGGAATCACACTCTCTTGCTCTCCCAGGGAAGGATATCCCAAAATTCTCCAGGCTTCTGCAGTGCTCTGGGACGTCTGCCCACTGGTTGGGGTGTGGGACCACTCTTGCCCCAGGCTGGTGGGATGTGTGCAAGGTGCCATCTTGTGCTCTGAGCAACCATCTCTCCCTAAATAAATAAGGATTTTATCATCTCTGATGGCTCTGATGAAAGCTGGTGCTTTCAGTGATAGGAGGACCATGCAGCAATGGGGGTCACACAGCAGCAGTCTCTCTTCCCCTTGCAGATCCACTGGGAAGCCTCCCCGGAGAAGCAGATGGACTGCCTGCAGAAGGGCAAAAACAACAAGGTAGAGCGTCTGGGTGGGTGCCAGGGAGGGGCTGCCTCTGCTTTTCCCAGCTTGTAACGCCTGCGCTCCCCCTGTGCAGACTGAGTGCTTCAACCACGTGCGGTTCCTGCAGCGGCTGAACAGCACCCACCTCTACGCCTGTGGCACTTACGCCTTCCACCCGCTCTGTGCTGCCATCGTGAGTACGGCTCACCTACAGCTGCCTCCTGCCCCCTGCCACCATGTCACCCCGGAGAGGTGGTCACAGGCAGCCCCCGTCCTCTCCCACCATCTCAACCCACAGCCCCGCACCCTTTCTGCTGCCGTCCCTGCCCCTCCCTGGCTCACGGTGGGGGTGAGTGACCCCCAGGCTGGGGTGAGTAGGGTGAGGACGTGGCCACAATGATGCAGATGCCGTAAGTCCCCACCCCAGTACTGGGGTTGGACTCTGACCCCAAAGCAAGAGGGCTGGGGATGGATCAGTGGCATGGGGAACACACGTGGCCTCAGCAGGGTGGGATGCACCAGCCCTGGACCTAGTCTCCAGTGCCTGCTGCTGCAAAATCCCCTCCTAGAGAAGGGGTGCAGAGTGGCTGATGGCAGGTGGTATGCATGCCCAGGGAGGGGTGACAGGGGCAGGACTGACTCAGCAGCCCCTCCCCAGGGATTTCCTGTGCCAGTCTGAGAGTCCCCACATAGCTGTGACTCATGGCAGTGTCCAGGAGCAACCTTGTTTTACTGGCCGTGGGACTTTGACCCCCTTTCAGTAGCTCCTTGAGTCAATGGAGACTCAATTGCAATTTGCCCACCTCCCTGCCCTAGCTGGGGGGCAAAGGGGCCCTGGGACCATGTCTGCAGTGTGGCCAGGGAGCCCCGGTGAGACTGTGCCTGTTCCCATGGCTGTGCTGCTGGTCCAGTTTGGCCATCGCACACATTGGAAGCTGGGTGGAGGAGCTGCCAAGCTGGAAGGGCACTGTCATTATTTGACATGCTTTGAACTGCAAACCCCAAAGAAAGTAACTCCTGCCATGACATGGACAGCACCTGGGGGGACCCCAGGCTGGCTGAATGACGTCTGCCAGTCAGGCACTGTCTGGGAATATTGGCTGCACTGGTTGGCTTCTGCCCAGTGCCCATGCAATGCCAAACTGGGGCTCCCCTTCCTCCCAGAGCCCTCTATCCACTCGTGGCTGGGGGCTGTGGCTGGCTGTGTAGTTTCTGACCAGCTGAAGGGTGCCAGAGGGTTTGTCTTACCTGGCCAAGGGCATGACTTTGGGCATCACTTTGTCCTTGCTAGCAGCCTCTGCAGAGAGCCTGAGGCTGGCAGGTGAGGTGGGTCTGTCCCCTCCTGTCTAACTTGATTGCCTGTCCCCCTCAAGGATGCTAACAGGTTCATGTTGCCGTCCCACTTTGAGGAAGGCAAGGAGAAGTGCCCATATGACCCTGCCCGTGGCTACACCGGCCTCATTGTGGGTAAGCAGCACCTTTCCAGGGCTGGTGGGGACATGCCGGATGCCACTGACCATAGCCCCATCCTGAACACCCCTCCAGAGGGTGCCAGCTGGGTGGGCTCCACATGCAGAGGCCTTGTCAAATCAGGACTTGGTTCTCTCCGGACTTGTCTGCCTGGGGCATGGGGATGCTGGTGGCCTCTGGGGCTGTCCCCAGGCTGCAGGGCCATGCTGATGGGCACCTGCCCTGCACAGACGGAGGCTTGTACACAGCAACACGGTACGAGTTTCGGAGCCTCCCTGACATTCGGAGGAACCTGCACCAGCGGCCACTGAAGACGGAGGAGTCCCCGCTGCACTGGCTGAATGGTGAGATGTCCCTGTCCCTCCTATGTTGTGGCTGGCATCATGGGCTGTGGGACACTGTGCATTGCCCTGGAGAATGTGGAGCAGGTGTGGGGGCTGGCTCTGGAGTCCTGTATGGTTTGCTCTGAGAAGGAACTGAGGCAGGGAGGGATTCCCCATTCTGTGTTGGTCTCCAATCACCACCTCTTGCTCCGTGTCCCCAGACGCTGAGTTTGTGACCTCTGTGCTGGTCGAAGAGAGCAAGGACAGCCCTGTGGGTGACGATGACAAAATCTACTACTTCTTCATGGAGCGGGCAGGAGAGGAGACCACATCCTTCTTTGACAAGAGTCAGGTGGCCCGAGTGGCCCGGGTGGCCCGTGTCTGCAAGGTAGGCATGTTCCCAGCCACAGGGAGCCAAGCACTGAGGCACAGGCAGAGCGGAGTGAACACCCATCCAGCCTGTGCAGAAATGCTCTCTGCACCCTCCCAGAGCGACGTGGGGGGGAAGAAGATTCTGCAGCGCAAGTGGACGTCCTTCATGAAGGCACGCCTGGTCTGCTACATCCCCTACTACGAGGTGCTGCGCAGTGTCTGCAGCCTGGATGGGGGCGGCTGGGCCAGCACTGTCTTTTATGCTGCCTTCACACTCTCAGCACAGTGGTGAGTGGGGCAGCGGACAAAATGATTGGGGCTAAAAGTCTGCAGCACCAGGGCTGCCAGAGATGCTTGAGGGGATGCGCAGGCAGGTGCTGAGCACCTGGGGGTGCATTGGTTGGGAGCACCCATGTATCTGCCCAGGCTTAGGTGAGGTTCTGCCCTTCAGGAGGACCATGGAGGCCTCGGCCGTGTGCCGCTACAACATCTCGGCAGTGCAGCGTGCCTTCGAGGGCCCCTACATGGAGTACCAGGACTGGGCGCGCAAGTGGTCCCGCTACGATGGTGCAGTGCCTGAGCCCCGGCCTGGCTCTGTGAGTGCCTAGGAGTGCAGAGCAGGGGGGGCACAGGGCAGCCGCCTTCCTCTCTGACCCCCCTTTCCCCTGGGCAGTGCATCACGGACCACTCCCGCAGGAAGGGCTACAACTCCTCGCAGGACCTGCCCAACAGTGTGCTGGACTTTGTCAAGCTGCACCCGCTCATGTTTGAGGAGGTGAAGCCAGCTGGCGGGGAGCCGCTCCTGGTGAAGAAGAACGTGGCGTACAGCCAGCTGGCTGTAGACAGGGTGCAGGCCCTGGATGGCCGCTCCTACGATGTGCTCTTCATGGGGACGGGTGAGTGTGGGATGAGTTTGACAGGCCTCTGCTGGGCAAAGGGCACACCTTGCATTCCCTCCTGAATCCCCTCTCTGCTCTCCAGGGGATGGCTGGATCCACAAGGCTGTGGTGGTGAACTCTGGCATCCACATTGTGGAGGAGGTGCAGGTGTTCAGGGACCTGCAGCCTGTGGAGAGTCTGGTGATCTCCCACATCCAGGTGAGGGGTGGACCAAGTAGGGGGACACCACACACAAGTCATGCTTGTGCTGTGAAGCTGCCATTGCACTGTTTGTGGGGCTGGGGGGCCATCTGGGTCACCCCAACTCGGGATGTGTGCTGGAGCCCAGGAAGGTAGCCTGGAGAAAGGGACCAGCCTGGCTCCCCACCTCCTTGCCAGCTGCACCCATCAGCACTGACTGGGAGGTGGGGGCCCTTCTCATGCACACCCATGAAGGCAGAGCTGTGCTGTGGAGCAGGGGGGATCTCTGGGCACCATGGGGCACTCCACAGCCCAGCAGCAGCACCATGCCTGATCCATACTGAGCCAGCCCTTTCCCCCTCAGAGGAGCTTGTATGTGGGGGCAGCCAGCGGGATCGTGCAGGTGCCCCTGGCCTCCTGTGCCAGGTACGCCTCCTGCTATGACTGCATCCTGGCCCGGGATCCCTACTGCGCCTGGGATGGCAGGGCGTGCCGTGCCATCGCCACCACGGACAGGTAGGGATGGGTTGCCTGTCCCCAGCTGGGTCCCCATGAACCTTCCACTTGCCCCATCTTGTGCTGTTTCACGTCACCCTGTGACTCAGTCATCCCAGCGCCAACCCCAAAGGTCTGGCATCTGACAGTGGGTCTCCCAGTGGCCATGACCCCTGTGAGGGTGGGCTCAGCCGAGGCTGTATGGCTGAGCCCCCCATGTCTTGCAGCACAGGGCTGGTGCAGGACATTCAAAGTGGCAACAAGGGATGCCGGAGCAGCTCTGGACGAGGTGAGTCTCTGCTGCCCCTCAGGACCACGGGGATGCTGGTGTCCAGGATCCCTTAGAATGGCTGGGAGAGGTGCAAGGCAGTGCGTGTCCCTGCAGGCTCCCTGCTGTGGAAGAACCGGACGGTGCTGCAGGGGGATGATGTGCTGCTGCCCTGTGACCAGCGCTCCAACCTGGCCCGAGCCGTGTGGCTTCTGAACGGCAGCGAAGTGCTGGGCACAGGGCAGGACCGGCTGCGTGTGGGGGTGGACGGGCTGCTGGTGACTGACATGCTGCCCCAGCACAGCGGTGAGTACCGCTGCTACGGGGAGGAGCAGGGTCTCTGGACACTGCTGGCTGCCTACAGCCTCACCGTGCTGCCTGAGCTGCCCCGCAGCCCTACAGCTGCCCCGTCACCCCATGCTGCCAGCCAGACGACCAACGATGTGAAGGTGGCTTACATATCTGCCATTGTCACCTTGGTGGTGCTCTGCACTGTGCTCAGCACCATCCTCCTGTACATGTCCTGCCTGGAGAAGCGCAAGGGCAAGTATGTGCTAGGGGAGCCACGGCCAGCCAGCGTGGAGCTGCAGACAGTCTCGGCCAACTGCCTGCGCAAGGGCCACCGGGAGGAGGAGGAGGAGGACGAAGAGCTCACCTACCCCGATGGCTGCCTGCGGATCATCCCTGGCGAGGCACCCACAGCTGCCACCTCCCCAGTCAAGGAGCTGCCAGTTGCCGTGCCCCCACTGCCGCCCCCGCTGCCAGCTGAGCTCACCAATGGTGTGGGGGCTCTGCCCAATGTCCTCCGCAAGATGAACGGCAACAGCTACATGTTGCTGCAGCAGCAGGAGGAGCCACTGGCCTCCCCGCTCTACAGCGCTTCCTTCACCGAGGAGCTCAGCAAAATTCTGGAGAAGCGAAAACACACACAACTGGTGGAAAAGCTGGATGAGAGCTCCGTGTAGGGGCTGGGGAGGGGGGTCCTGCCAGTGGGACCCTCCTCCCCTCCAGCCCCTTCTCCCACCCTTTGCCAGCAGTGTTACAAGACTCAGGCAAAACTACCTCCTGGATGGCAGAGCTGGGCCGGGCCCGGGCTTGGCCATTCCTTTGGTTTTTCACTCACTTTTGAGACTTGCTGTATAGAAAAAAAGTATCTATTTAAATTTGGAGCTCTATTTATGTATAAAAACTCACTGACGGTGGCCACGAGCTGGAGACAGGAGCTGGCACCTGGCTGAAGGTGAACACCATGGGGAGGGAGAGTTTCTGTCTGTTCATCCCGGCATGAGAGACGCTGTTGTGGATGTGTGGACTTGGCCAGCCCTGATGGGCATCCCTTGGCACGCAGGAGCTGGACAGCTGCTGAGAGGTGGGTGAAGAGCAGGGATGGGGGCTGAGGACTGACACACTGTGCCTGTGCCTCTCACAGGGCACAGGATCCCCTCCTGATGCAGGGCTGGTGGGGTTTCCCCGGCTGCCGACCCTCAGGCAGGAGAGGGGCCCTGGACGCATCTCACACTGTGAGGGGTGGTCTCAGTGGCTTCCAGCCCCTGCCCGCTCTCCCACCTCTGCCCCCTCAGGGTTTCCTCTGGGAGAGGATGGTTTGGCGAGGGACAAGAGATAGGGCGAGGAGCTGATGCCCTGAATACCCTGGAGCAGCTCGTGAAGGGGCATGTGCCCACTGCGAAGAGGCCACAGGTGAAGTACAGGGCTGGGTACCCTGGGGAGGTGGCATGCCTAGGGCCTCCCACCCTGACAGGGCTCTGCTCCCTTTTGTCAGGGCACTGGATGCAGCAGCAAGCAGCAAGATGCACTAGCAGCAGGACTGGCAGCCACCACTGTGCCCTACAGTGTGACAAGGGACCAGCGCACCATCCACACGCCCCTGATGT
Source organism: Picathartes gymnocephalus (assembly GCA_013390045.1). NCBI lineage: Eukaryota > Metazoa > Chordata > Aves > Passeriformes > Picathartidae > Picathartes > Picathartes gymnocephalus. Next base: position 1,211,941 of record WEKY01025773.1, read on the forward strand.
CTGCAGTGCCCCTGTGGCTCCAAGCACAACGTGTTTCTGCCCTCCTGTGCAGTGCTGTTGGAGAACTGGGGTTCAGGCACAGTGCTGTCACCTGTGGGAAAACGCGTGGACAAAGAAATGTCACTGAGGAAGAAACTTGGACGAGGGCCTGCCTCCCTCTGGAGCCTTCTCTTCATGGCACTTTCCAGGAGCAGCCATGGTCCATAAATCCTCCCAACTATTTCTGCTTCTGCCACCTCCTGGGGGAACCTGAGATATGGGGGTGACAAAAGCATCTCATGCTCCAGGGACAATGTGATGACACTGGAGAAGCTGGGAAGGGACAGACCTGCGGGGGTCTGCGTCCTCCCCCGTGTTCGTTGCTCGTACCTCCACGATCAGGACATTGCCAAGGGCTCAGCCCTGCAGGGGAAACAGGAGAGGGGTGACAATCCCTGGGGTCCCTCATGAGCTACAGCTCAGGCCCCCTATTCCAGGAGAGTGAGGCTTAGCAGGAAAAGTCAAGAGTTGCACACTCTCCCACCCTGCTCCAGCCCTTGTTTTTGCTGCAAGAAGGGGCCACCCCAAGGACCACCCCCAACCCCCCAAGGAGGGGCATCACTCTGTGACTGGCACTCCTCATGCACAGCTCCACATTCCCCCCAGCAATAAAAACGGCTCTGTCTGGACATGGTGTAGCAGTGTCCCTCTAAAGGCAGGAAAAATGGCTGCAGAGACGTGGGGGTGGAGAAGATTTTATTGGGGCTGCAGGCGTGGGCCCTGGACAGTGAGGATGGAGGGTTTGTTGGTGAGGGGGTGCCACTGGCCCTGAACGCTGGGGTTGTCAGTGTGGAAGGGCTTGCGGATGCGGATGATGTCCAGGCCAGACTGGTTGGCCAGCTTGATGGCCAGTTGCATGATCTCTTCACTCGTCTTGCTGGCAATGACCTCCTCCCGCACCGTCCCGTTCACTGCAGCAGAGAGAGGGGTTCAGGCTGGGATCCCCCCCACTCTGCAGCCCCCGGGGGGCAGCAGCTGCCCCGGGCAAAGGTAGTACAGAGTTGGGGCAGGGCAGGGAGACCCCCGTGCCCATCTCCTCCCCAGGCTCCCCAGCACTCACAGTACTCGGCCCGCAGCACCGGGGCCGGGCCCGGGCCCGAGTGGGGGCTCACATAGAGGACGACATCGGGGTGCTGGCGGGCGAAGTCCTGTGCCACCTCCTCCACGAACTGCCTGTGGGCCAGAAGGGACCGTCAGCCCCAGCCGGTCCAGAAAAGGGGAAGAATCGCCACAGCCGCCAGATTAGGGCCACCCTTCGCCCGTCCCGGACCCACGGGAGGAGTCACAGCGCAGAATTTGGGGTGATGCCCCCTGTGCCGCCTTCCAGCTCCTGCCCCATCTCGCAGGAGGTTGGGGGTCCCGCCCCGCCGCTGCCCTGTGATCAGGGGCAGCAGCACTGTCTCATCGCCATGCTGACAGGCTCAGGGGAAGACCCGTCCCGCCAGTTAAGGGGTCACCAGGCTCCCCCCGCCCCATCTCCGGCAGTCGGGTGTTGCCTCCGGCGGTACCTGGCGCCGCGGGCGTCAGACGCGGTGGGGCTGAAGAGGAGCTGCAGGCGCTGGAGCTGCCGCACGTACCGGCCCACGCCGTTGTGCAGCACGGCGGTCAGGAACCGGCTGGGCGACGCGCGGCCCGTCATGGCTCCGCGCTCACCCGGAGCCGGAACCGGCGGGAGGGGCGGGACGGGGCACCCCCCGACCCCGCCGGGAAGTGACGCGCTGGGAGCGGGACCAGCAATGGCGGAGTCCGTGCGGACCCACGTGGGGGCTGCGGCCTGAGCGGCTCTGCGGGGCCGGGGGCCGCGGGGCAGCCGCCCATGCGGAGCGGCGGCGGCGCGGGCGGGTGCCAGGGCGGTCAGGATGGCGCTGGTGCCCCTGCGGCCCGGCAGAGCCGCCAGCCGCCTCCTGCCGCTGCTGTGCGGGGGAGCCAGGAGCAAGGGAGCCTCCCTGAGCCCTGGGGCGCCGGGCCGCCTTGGCCAGCGGCGCTACAAGAAGGACGTGCTGCCCTCCCCCGACGGGCCCGCGCCCTCCGTCTCCATCACCGAGATCCGGCAGTACCTGCGGGCGCAGGACATCCCCTTCCACGATGGATACAGCTGCCTGCACACCCCCAGCCTCTTCACCGGCGACCGCGGGGACCAGCCGCTGTCCGCCAATGCTCCGTTCACGCTTTTCATTGACAAGACCACGGGCAGCTTCCTGTGCACAGCCACCCTGGCCGAGGGCACCTGGCAGGACTTCCAGGCTAACGTGGAAATGCGGCACCGTGGCATTACCCCCATTCCCCCTGCCAGCTCGGAGGAGATGGAGGAGGATATGCGACAGGCTCGCGAGGATGCCCGCTGCATCTGGGAACGGGCTCTGCCGCTCTGGGAGCTGCTGGATGAGAAGGAGACCAAGGAGACCAAGGCTTTGTTCGGTATCTCCCAGGTGACAGATGCCACTCTGAAACGCTTCGGGGTGCGTTATCTGAGGACTGCCAGGTCTCTCGTCTTCCCCTGGTTCAGCCCTCAGGATGCGACCCTGAAGGGCCTGAAGCTAGTGAGGGTGGAGAAAAAGGGGGGCACGATAACTTACGTGGAAGACACTTTACCCCGCTTTGATTCCTATCGCAATCTTTTTGGGCTGCCCCTGATTGGCCGCCGAGACACAGAGCTGGTCTTAACTGGGTGGGAGCTGGACGCACTGGCTCTGCACCAAGCTGCAGGAGTGGCCAGCGTGGCCCTGCCACGGGGGTCCAGCTGCCTGCCTCCCACCCTTCTCCCCTACCTGGAGCAGTTCAAGCGCATCACGCTGTGGCTCGGAGAGGACTTGCGCTCCTGGGAAGCTGCCAAGCTCTTTGCCCGCAAGCTGAGCCTCAAGCGCTGCTCTCTAGTGCGCCCTGGCAACCTGCACCCCCGGCCTTTGGACGCTCTGAACCAGGGCCTGAACGTCACCAAAATCCTGCGTTCTGCCCTGCTTGCCAGCCACAAATCCATCGTCTCCTTCCGGCAGCTGCGCGAGGAGGTATTCGGGGAGCTGGTCAACACCGAGCAAGTGTCTGGCGTCAAGTGGGCACGTTTCCCCGAGCTCAACAAGCTTCTCAAAGGGCACCGCAGAGGGGAGCTCACCATCTTCACAGGTAGCGGACACAATGACTGGTGAACAGGGGGAGCAGAGGAGTGGGTCTTTGGTGGCTTCACCCTCCGAGGGGTGGTGCTTCATGAGTCTTCCAGGTCTCTTTCTGCTCAGGGCTTTCGCTGAGCCTGTCCTGCGGGTGTGTGAGAGGCTGGGGTGCATTTCTCAGTTCGGTGGGACCATGCGTGCCAGTGTGGTGAAGGGCTCCCTGCCTGGGGCAGCGTAGGAAGTCCTGGGCTGTCCCTTACCCCTGCTCCCACCTGCCGCTTCCTGTCTGAGCCCTCCCTGTGCTCACCCCACTAGCTGCCCAGCCCTTCACAGGGACCCATAGGCTGCGGGAGGCCATGCCCAAGCACCCAGGTATGTAGTGTGGCACGAGAAGTTTATTCACGGTGTGAGTGCTGCAGATGGGCTTCTCTTACTCTGCTACCTGGTGCTTCTGCCTCTAAACAGCCTCCCAGCACGGTCAGGATGGGTCAGATCATCTCCCCCAGCTAATTCTTCTGCTGTTGTCCTTGTACCAGGCCCAACGGGCAGTGGGAAGACCACGTTTATCAGCGAGTATGCACTGGACCTATGCATGCAGGGCGTGTGTACACTGTGGGGCAGCTTTGAGATCAACAACATCCGCCTGGCCAAAATCATGCTGACCCAGTTTGCTGGCCGGCGCCTGGAGGACCAGCTAGAACTGTACGATGAGTGGGCTGATCGCTTCGAGGAGCTCCCACTATACTTCATGACCTTTCATGGCCAGCAGAACATCAAGTATGGCCCTGCACCTCCATTCCCAGTGGCATTTACCCCTCACGGCATGTGCTGCAGGGCCCTGGGGAGCTGGGGCTCTTCCCCCGCAGCAAGTCACAGATTTGGGGCTGACAGGAGGCACCTTGGGACTGTTCAGGTCCCAGAGTTGGTGTGTGTGGGGACTGTGTGGCCAACCACCTGTGTTCCTCCTGTCACGGGGAATCTCACAGCCTCTCTCTGGGGTGGGGGTAAAGGAGGGAACTTGACCCTGTGCTAGGTGGCTGCTCTGAAGCCAGCCTGTGCCCATGGCAGGACATGTCCCCTCACACCCTGCTTACCTGCAGTGCTGTTGTTTCCAGAAGAGGGAGGACAGGCATCTCTAGCTCCTTTTATTCATCAGGCACTGTGGCACCTGCAAACATCCCTATATGCCCTGATGATCCCTGTGGGCTGGGCGCATTGCAGGGCACTAGGCAGGGACTGTGTGGGCAGCAGCTGTGTCCTCCTGATCCCAACTACCTTTACTTGTGGGGATGGGGCTGCACCTGCTATACAGTGGGGGTGATGCAGAGGTGGGATGTACCCAGGTCCCATCAGGACCCAGCCTGGTACCTTCCAGCTCTTTCTCTGCGTCGCTTTGCCTGGCTCAGCATTCCTCCACTAATCGCTGGGGCTGATCCTGGTCTTCCCTGCTCAGGACAGTGATTGACACCATGCAGCACGCAGTCTACATGTATGACATCACCCATGTGGTCGTCGACAATCTCCAGTTCATGATGGGACACGAACACCTCTCTGTGGACAGGTAGCCCTTCTCCAGTCTGACCCTTCCTCCCTCTGCCACCCTCACTGCTGGAAGTGTTCCTGTCAGGTGTCACAGCAGAGCCTGGGGACTCACACAGGGTGTCCCCTTTACTCCTGTCTGGCCACCCTGTTTCATTAAAGGGCAACCACTGCCCTAGGGAGGAAGAGGTGGGAAGGGGTGAGCAGATTACCAGCCATCCCTGCCATACCACATCCCTCTTCCCATATGGGCTTGGTTGCCTCACATAGAGCAAGCCCATGTTCCTGGGTGGTTTCTGCTGTGGGGATTGGCACCTTGCTCCCCCTGCCACCAAGCAATGCCAGCCCCTGACCCCATTCTTGCTGCTGTGGCAGGCTCGCTGCCCAGGACTACATCGTTGGTGCCTTCCGCAAGTTTGCCACGGACAACACGTGCCACATCACCCTGATCATCCATCCTCGCAAGGAGGATGATGAGAAAGAGCTGCAGACAGCTTCCATCTTCGGCTCTGCCAAGGTGAGCTGGGCCAGGGTGCCCCTTCCTGTCCCTTGGGCACAGTGTATTCCTAGGAAGGGGCTAGGATATGTTGGGCAGTCATCCTCAGCTCCCATCAGCATCCTGGATCATTACTGGGAACTTGAAAGGTGTGGGATGTCTCCCAGAGTCCTGATGCAGGCAGAGAACAAATCCATTGTCAGCTAAAGCTCTGTTGGGGCTTTAGGTGCAGTTAATTAATACTCATTGACTATGAGTGGAATGTAGTAGGAGATAATTAAAGAGGGAGGCAGGGAGGGTGCAGGGATGGGCTCTCTGAGTACTCTGGTCTTTTCCATAATGCTGACCAACCCTGCACTGGTGGGCAGGAGGTGCTCTCTGTGCACAACCCTGCCATGATCCTATTTCCCCAGGGTGGGCTGTGCCACAGCGTGTGCCCAGTGGGTCACTGCATGTTCCAGGGGAACACAAGGGGTTGGTGTTGTGGAAATGCTGGAGTCACTGTGGCCTGGGGTACCCTGTAAAAGTGTTTAAAGGAGCTGAGTAAGCGTTCGTGAGCATCTCTGAGGCTTGTCATTCCAGCAGCCTTCCTGGAACCCTCCTGGAGATGTTTTCCTCTCCCCAGGCCAGCCAGGAGGCCGACAACGTCCTCATCCTACAGGACCGTAAGCTGGTGACAGGGCCAGGGAAGCGCTACCTGCAGGTGTCCAAGAATCGCTTTGACGGGGATGTGGGTATCTTCCCACTGGACTTCAGCAAGGCCTCGCTCTCCTTCTCATCTTCCAAAAGCAAGGTCAGGCTGAAGAAGATGAAGGAGGAGAAGGAGATTTTAGCCAACAAAATCGTGGAGGGAGGCTTGGGAGCCTCCAAGAAGCTGTGAGCCCAGCAGGTCTCTTCATCAGTTCATCTGGAGGGATGGAGACTAGTTCTGGCAGCCCAAGGCTGGAATATGCCAGCTCCTTTTCCCTGGGAGCATCTGCCATGTGCCTCTGTGGCCCTTTCTCCTGCATGAACAAACCTCTCTTCTTCCAGCACAGTGTCTCTGAGATGGGGGACCACCATGAGAGGAGGAGTGGTCTCATCCTAGCGAAGAGTGGCTGGGAAAGGTGCTTTGGCAAACACTGGCTGCTCCGTGTTGGTGCTGAGTGCTGGGAGCATGGAGGGAGTGGAGGCAGAGTAAGCTGGATGATGGTGGGGAGGATCTGTAGGTCCAGGACTTGGGTATCTCTGGACCTGGGGCAGGTCGTTAAGTCGTGTCTAAAATGGTGCTGAAATCATGAGCTGTCACTAAGTGGGAGGCATTGTGGGGGGCAACTATGCAGAAGGACACGTAGTAGAAACCCCCCTGTCACAAATGGGGTCTGTGGGCTCAATCCTGGGTGGGATGGTGCCATGAAGGGAAAGATAGTGAAGGAAAGTGTGCGAGATTGTGGGTGGCTCATACTCTGGGGTGGGAGCAGGTGTGACACGAAACTCCCTGGTTGTACCTGCTCGGCTGGTGCCTGATTTGGCCCCCTTTGCTTAGGGTCTCCCAAGCCCCTTTCTTCGGGGGGCATCACCAGCAGTAAAACCATGTGAGGAACAGCCCTGCCTTGCTCTGCTGGGTTGGGGGGGCTGCCATCCCCCTGCCCTCAGGGCTGCGGGCAGCAAATACTGTGACCTGACTAGTCCTTGCCGTGGTAGGAAGCGTCCATGGCTGGATCTTGGTCTAATCCCTTTGATTTTTTTTTTTTCTCTTTCTAGTTTTATTAAAACATAAATATGAGTGCCTTTTCTGTCTCTGTGACTGGAGTACCCTGGGTCTGGGGAGGGTACCCTGGCCAGGGAGGTGGTGGCCCCCTGAGGATATCCCTGCTGTGCTGAGCATCGTGTCCCAGCCCTGGCACACCAGATTATTACCAACCTCTGTGCTGGGAATAGTTTTAACCTGAGCCATAATGAGGGCCCAGGGCAGGCAGGTGGTACACACCCAACCCCGGGTTTCCGGGGTGCACCAGCTCGCCTGGAGAGAACCCTTGGGTGTGAGCACCCACAGGCAGAATGGGGCTGGTGGCAGAGGAGGGTCCTGGGGAAGCAGAGGTAAGGCAGCGGGGAGTGGAGCTGTGTCAGGGTTTGCATGGCAGTGTGGGTGGTGGCTGTGGGCTTCCCCCCTCAGCCCAAGGGCCCCCTCCATCTCACTGGCTTCCATTTGACCCAGTCTAGTTCAGGTGAGGTGCTGTGACAGGGTTCTAGAGTGGAAGTGAGGCAGTGGGATAGCCCAGGGCCCCATCTCCCACCTATCCTTCCATAGGCCCCAGAGGAGGTGATGAAGCTGAACCTGTGAGGGGACTCTGGCTGATCCCAGACCCTGGGGGGCAGGAGGTTTCTTGAGGGTTTATTTTATTCTCCTTTTCCCCCAGTTTGGGTCTCCACGAAAGGCTGGAGGGTGGCAATAGCTCTAACAACGCATGGGAAGGGATGGTGTGATGTCAAGCAGAGCAGAGGCCCCAAGCCCCCTTAGCAGAGTGCTGGGCTCACCAAGTAATTGCGGAGGGGGCATAACCTAGAGGGTGATTTTCACCTCGGAGGCCTAGCGGTACTTTGGGGGTGCGGAGCCCTGAGACGGAGGGGCTTGGCTGGGTCAGAGAAGGGGATGAGCGCCGGGAATCCCCCGGAGCGGACCTGACTGGGAATGTACCGGGCGAGGATGCCTCACGCACCCCCCATGCCCCGTGTCCCTGTCCCTGCCCGGGGGCGGGGCCTCGCTCCGGGGGCGGAGCCGTGGGGGGCGTGGCTGCTCGGGGCGGGGCCTGCTCGGGGCGGGGCCGGGGCGCG
>WEKY01025773.1:1220094-1234413 GCA_013390045.1 Picathartes gymnocephalus
CTGGGGGGGTCCGGGGGCTGGGGGGGCAGCGGCGGCCTTGGAGCTCCGTGCGGTGCTTTGGGGATGTTTCAGGGACACTTCGGGACGGTCCTGCGAATGCAGAGGCCCACGGGCTCAATGGGGTGGTTGAGGGAGTCAGAGGGCACTTTAGGGGTGCTTCAGGGGCGAGCTGTGGGGCGGTGCAGGCCTAGGCGTGCCGTGGGGCACTTTGGGGGTGTTTTGGAGCACTTTGGGGGTGGTTTAGGAGCACTTTAGGGGCGGTGTGGTGCAGCAGAGGCCCAGGAGCGCCGTGAAGCATTTTAGGGGTGTCGTGGGGAACTTTGAGGATGGTTTAGGGCAGTGTGGGGGAGCTGTGGGGCAGTGGGGCCCACGGGCGCCATGGGGCAGTTCAGGGTGCTGTGGGGTTGGGATGGGTGGAGGCACCATGGGACAGGCTTGGCGCTCTGGGGCTCAGTGGGGCAGCAGAAGGTGGGTGGGCCGGCGGGCAAAGGGGGCAGCATAATCGAGGGAACCTCAGGATTCCGGGGGGCCTGGAGAGGGGCACAGCCAGGCATGGATGGTGTCCGTCCCACACGTGCTGGGTATGTGGGCAGGGACGGGGGCTGACCCTGATTCCTCCTGCCCTGGGGTAGCCCTGTGGTGCCGTCGAGGCAAGGGTCTCCGGGGGCCCGGAATCCCCACAGCAGCTCTGGGTGGGGGTCTGGCCGATCAGGGACCGAGTGTTCCGTTGCCATTTAGGGGTCAGAACGGTGGGATCCGGCACCGCTGTGCTCCGGCCGGAGTGGCTGAAGGTGACGCCACCTCAGTTGGTGACTGGTTTTACTGGGTGGCTGGAGGCTGGACTGGGCACTCCTTCCCTCCCCGGCCGCGGTGGGACCCTCTCGGCAGGCTAGGGGCTTGGGGGAGGGAGAAGATGGAGTCTGTTCCCACCGCCTGCCTGGCGGGGCCCCAGCAGTGACCGTGTCCCCTCCAGGCTGTGCAGGGACCCACTGTCCCCAGAGGTATGCGTCCCCTTGACCTGTACGTCCTGGGGGAGTTTTGCTGGGGTCGGGTACTGTGCCTTGGCTGGCTGCACCGGGGGGCCATTAGATGTCCCTTCGGTGTTCCTGATCCCTGATTCCTGTTCCTCTGGCAGCAGCAGGTCCCCAATGGTGGGCTCTCGTCCCCACCACACTTCCCGGGGTGACCGCAGCCCACCCTCGGTGCCAGGAGCAGCACACCTGACGCCGGGCTCCCCTGCCCCTCTCAGTGCCACGCTGGCACCACCTGCCTTGGCCCTGCCGGCTGGGGCACTTGCGGGGGGAGGGGGCAGCGGGGAGTACAGGGGACCCTCCTGCTGTTCAGCCCCCTGACCCCCTCGTCTTCCTCCTCCCCGCTTCAGGGGCCGGCGGAGCAGTGTTCACGGTGTGGGGGCCCGAGAGGACCAGACGGATGGGCAGCGGCTGGCGAGGTGAGCGGAGCTGTTGAGGGGGGGGTCACCCACCTGCCCATCCAAGGGTATCACGAGCACGGTGTGAGGTCGCGGTGCCCGGGGATGGCACGTGCCGGTGGAGGTGACGGTGGCGGGGGGGGGTTGGCTCGCCGGCATTTCTTCCGTGCTCGCCCCTCCCCAGGCGCTGGCAGGCGGATTGATTTCAGGTGACAGCTCGGCGGGCGAGACCGTGGGGGCAGCGCCCCCCCCGCGCCCGCGCCCTGTGCCAGCCGCAGCCATGTGCGAGATGCGATGAGGCAGCGGGGGATGGATCTGGCCTATCGGCCGGCTCCCGTCACGCGGGCGTATGGCGTGGGCTGGGGCAGGGGGAGTCACAGCAGAGACCGGCAGAGCCCCCCCGGCTGGAGGGGGCAGGAACAAGCCTCTGTGTATTGGGGCTGGGAAAGAGCCTGGTGCCCACTTGGCAGCTTCCCCTTTGATGGCCCTCTCTGGGGAACCCTGTGCCCCACTGTGGATGGTTTGAGGTGGAAAGCAGCCTCTGTGGGATCACGGCTGAGAGGTGGGGGCTGTGGGGCAGAGGAGGCAGCTGACCCTGGTGTATGGGGCTGTCTCCCGCTCTCCGTGAGGCAGCACTGGTAGGTGCCATGGGGCAGACAGGCGGGCAGGCTGCCTGTGAGCCAGCTCTCTGCAGGCCTCTCGGGATTCGCCTCCAGTCCTGGCATGCTTCCCATGGCAGGGTCACGCCAGGGCATGGCATGAGGCAGGACTGCATTGCCACAGACCTACAGTGCCATCAGCACCTCACAGCCCCTGGGAGCCCCAGGTTGCTCCCTTGGGGTACTGAGGCCAACTTGGGGGTTGCTAGTACCACTCCCCCCAACTAATCCTGGTTTTGTTCTGGTTCATTTGGCATCTCCTTCTGCCCTTGGGCCAACCTTCTCCTATAAGATTGCAGATGGTGACTGGGGACCTGGGAATGCCCCTGTGCCCACCTGGGGATGCTGGCAGCTGGTGGGGCTCTGTTGTCAGTGCCCACGGCTCTGATGCCCTGTCTCCCTTGTCCGCAGGCTGCCCGTGCGCCCCTGCCCGCCGGGGGCCCCCCCGCCATGGCCATCGTGCAGACACTGCCAGTGCCCCTTGAGGCCGTTGCTGAGGGGGCCACACAGCTCCGCGCCACCGCCCGCTCACCCCCTGCCGCCATGGGCAGCGTGGGCAGCCTCCTGCCTGTCCGGCCTCGCCACGACTGCACCACTGATGGGGACCCCTCCACTGCCTCCTTCTGCAAGCAAGAGGGGCTACTCCGGGCCACTCCTGAGGAGCCCCGTGTGTCTGTGCCCAGTGTCACCCACTCCTACGCCAATGGGGGCTTCTGTGGTGACTGGCTCGATGCCTCCTCTCCTGCCAGCCCCTGTAGCGACTCAGATGATCTCCGTGATGACCAAGCACCAAATGATCACCTTCGGGGGCCGCCCCCCAAGCTTGTACCCGTCTCTGGCAAGCTGGAAGAGGTGGGGGGGGCAGTAGCAGGGTGGGTGGGTGTGTGCTGCAGGGTTAATGGGTCCTCCTCAACCCCTCACTCTCCCCTCTTTTCCTGGCAGAATGTGGAGAAGACCTTGATTCGCCCCATGGCCTTCAAGCCAGTGGTATCCAAGCTTCGGAATGCTCAGCCGGGCACACGCCTCGGGCTCTCAGAGAGCCAGGTGAGCCTCACCCACTTGCTGGGTGAGAAGCCTGGGTCTCTGAGCTGCCATGCCAGCACCCTCTCGGACTCGGGGCGTAACTCCCTCTCCAGCCTGCCCACCTACAGCACGGGCTGCAGCCAGCACCCAGAGGTGGGTGCCCTGCCAACCACCCCCCATGGCCCCCTCGACCCTCCGGGGGGCTGCCGCCCCTCCAACTCGGACAGTGGGCGCTCGTCCTCCAGCAAGAGCACAGGCTCACTGAGTGGCCGAGGCCGGCCCTCCTCGGAGAGTGGCTCCTGCGGGCGCTCTCCACTGCCTGGCGAGGAGGCCATGCTGGTGCGGGAGCTGGAGGACAAGCTGCGGGAGAGGGAGGCTGAGCTGCGGCTCCTGCGTGACAGCCTGGATGAAAACGAGGTGGCCATCTGCCAGGTATGTCCCTGGTATCCACACGTTCTGTCTCTGTCTCCCTCCCTGGGGCACCTTGTGTGGACATACCCCCTGGCTGGGGTTAGGGACCACTTTGGGGACCCTTTACAGACCCTTGCAGGGGGATACATTTTCCTGTGAGTCTGGGTATGTGGGTTTTTCCCACCAGTTGGGTGATCCTGTGTAGTCCATGGTGGGGAGCCTTGTATGGCCCACGGGACCAGTTGCACAGAGTGGGGTGCCATATTTTAGGGTGCCCTTTTTTCAATGAGCCTGGGACCTGTGGCTTCTCCCTGTTTGTGATGGAGCTGGAGGAGCCCTGTAGGCTCTAGGGGTGCTAACATGGGGGGCCCATCATGCAGAAGGATAGGGGAGCACAAGGAGGTGTGTACCACCACATCACGCTCTTCCTGGACCCTTCCTCCATTTGGGGGAGATGTGCTGCCCCCTCTCTGTGATGCCGATCTTGGAGATGGCAGGTGAAGTGAGGGTGCCGTGCTGCCCTCTCAGCACGTGTGCATCCCCTGGCCCAGGTGTTTGAGGAGAAGCAGCGTCGGTGTGAGCAGGAGCTGGAGGGGCTGCGGCAGCGCTGTGCGGCCCAGGCACGGCAGGCGGCTCATGCTGCACATCGGGGGCAGCAGGTCCTGCAGCTCCAGGTGCTGCAGCTGCAGCAGGAGAAGAAGCAGCTGCAGGAGGACTTGGCCCAGCTGCTGCAGGAGCGTGAAGTGCTGGAGCATCGCTGTGCCTCCTTCCAGCGGGAGCGCACTGAGCTGGCACCCCGGCTGGAGGAAACCAAGTGGGAGGTGAGTCAGCCAGCAGCGCCAGGCATGTCAGGGGGCACAGGCTGCGGCTGGGGGCTCCTGGCCAGTGCCTGAACCCCATTGTCCCCACAGGTGTGCCAGAAGTCAGGGGAGATCTCTCTATTGAAGCAACAGCTGAAGGAAGCGCAAGCAGAGCTGGCGCAGCGGGGCACCGAGCTGCTGGGGCTGCGGGCTCAGCTGCGGGAGGCACGGGCGCAGCTGCAGGTGGGTGAGCGGCGGGCGCAGGGGCTGCAGGAGGCCGCCCGCCTCAAGACGCTGGAGCTGGAGGTCTGTGCCAATGAACTGCAGCGCCGCAAGAGTGAGGCCGACCTCTTCCGCGCCAAAGCCGGCCGGCTCGAGCAGGAGGTGATAGGGCTGCGGGAAGCTGCCCGTGGACGATGCCCACCAGGCACTGGTGAAGGGTGCCCCCCACCTGGTGAGGGATGCCCCCCAGCCAGCGAGGAGCCCCGGGGCAGTGTGGGGCTGCGGCGGCAGCTGGAGCGGCTGCGCGCAGAGGTGGCCCTGGAGCGGCGGCGTGGGCAGGAGCAGCGGGATGCCTTCGAGCAGGAACGTGGCACGTGGCAGGGCGAGAAGGAGCGGGTCATCCGCTATCAGAAGCAGCTGCAATACAGCTACATCCAGATGTACCGGCGCAACCGGCGGCTCGAGCAGCGGCTCCAGCATCTCCGGCTTCAGGGCGAGGACCCCCTGCCTGAACCCTGTGAGCCACCTGACCCACCCTTTGAGGAGATAACAGCCACGGAGATCTGAGATGCTGCCTGCCCTTGCCCCATGCTTGGAGGGCTGAAGGGGCCTCCAGCTCCTGTGATTTTGGGAGCTGTGGGGCTGTGGGGGCCCCTGCTCTCCCCCAGCTCCGCAAAGTGCTGCCACTGAGAAGAGGCAGGGGAGACCACAGGCACTGCCCCCTCCCCAGCACTGAGGTCTTGGGGGGAGGGTGTATCGGTGCCCACAGTGAGGGGTGCCCATGAGATGTGGGGTCAGGTGGCTGCTGAGTCCTGGCCTTGGGGCCGCCCGGAACTGATTTCTGCTGATCCTCTTAGCTCCTGGGGATTAGCAGCACTGGCTTCAGCCAGGGTCACCTTGGGCAGGGGGAGGGCTGACTTGCCCCCTCCCTCTCATCCCTGCTGGCACTGTCACCCAGTCACTTGGCGTGTCCCCTGCCTCTGCCCATGCCAGCCTCCCTCCTGCCCGTTCGTGTGTTTGTCAGGGAATTCGTTTCTGTGCCATTTAAAATAACTCTATTTTTATAGGACCTACCAAAACATATCGCCCTCTCCCAGCTCACACCTCACCAGTCTGTGCCCCCTCACCCCTGCCATGGGGCAGCTTGCCCTCAGTGCCTTTCCCATGCTCTTGCCCCCAGCATCCCTCTGTTTCCCCCTCAAAAAGCCCATGCCTCTGTGATGCCCAGCCTGCCAGGGGAGAGGGGCGTGGTGCTCCATGTGCCAGCTGGGGACACCCTGGGGACTCCCCCGGGGATGGGCAGAGGTGGGGAGGCCCTGCTGGGCACCTGGAGGGGTCAAACCAAAGGAAAAGTCTGGCTGTGCCCAGCTGTGGCTTGGTCACCCCTGGCTCCAGGGGGGGATTTTTGTACTTTATTTCAGTCATGTCTTGCTCCCAGAGCCTGGCTTATCCATGTACCACCCGGAAACGGCAATTAAAAACAAGCCCCTGGCTGTGTTTTTTTCAGGACTCTGTCTGTGTGTCCAGAGCAGGGTCAGGGACCACCTGTCCTTCCCCTGTGTTGCCAGTGCTGCCCTCCCTTGGGTCCTGCAGTGGGCAGCTGCTCCATGCCCTTGGGGCAGGTCTGGCTCTCACACCCTCTGGCTGCACTGAGACCAGCCACAGCTCGGTGCAGGAATGAGCCATCTGGCTGCTCCAGAACACAGCACGGCTCCTCGAAGAGGGGGTGCAGCATCACTGCGGGGCTGGTCCAGGCACCCGCACCACCAGCTCCATGGGCTCCTTGGCTTTGTTGCGGTAGGCCTGGCGGATGATGTCCACAGCCCTCTGGTGCGTGACATTGTGCAGGCTCTCCCCGTCCACCGACACCAACTCCTGCCCGGCCTGCGTCCCAGGAGGGAAGGCCACAGGGTAAAGTGCAGCTACTTTTGGGCTGCCAGGGGACTGCCAGCAACTCAGCGGCACCAAGGGATGGGAGTGTCTGGATGTCTGCCCACCCCCTGGCATGTGCTGGGACCCCCATACCTTGAGGATGCCACTGAGGAAGGCAGCTCCACCAGGGAAGATCTTCTCAATCTTCACCACTGGCTGTGCCCTTGACTCAATACCACCAGAGATGCTGATTCCTGCAAGGAAGCCACGAGACCCTCACACCAGGGTAGGCTGGGACCCCCACCCACTCCCACGCATGGCACCATCATTCCCTGGGCAGCTGCACCTCTGTCTTGTCTTATTTCAGTAGGTCCCACAGAGATGAGGGCCTGGGGCAGGGACAGCTCTTCCCCACCATCCTCATTTTGGAGGAATGCTCTGGAGTTTGCCCCTTGCCAAGGGGGTGCCACCCATCCCACTGATGCTGGTGGCAGAAGGGTCCTCACCCCACCCTTGAGGTCCCACTCATGTGCCACCCATCCATGTGTTACCCACCCAGCGAGTGCTTCAGCTTGGAGAGCGTGACAGTGAGCAGATGATACTCTTCTTCCTCCTCTTCCTCCCTGCCAGCATCTTCGGGGCCATTGGTGGCTGTCCCAGCCCTTGCCTCACTCCCTGGCCCCCCAAAGAGAGGGGCAAGAGAGGGCCGTGCCCGCTGGGGCTTCCCCAGCACTTCGGCCTCTCTGTCGGGTGCTGTCCTGGGGGGCTCCTTGCGCCAGGTGGCCCGGGGGCTGCGAGAGTGCCCATGCCCCCTGCCGGGTGGGGGCTCAGCCAGCAGCCAGTTGGGGGGCCGAGGGCCAAGGGTGGGCAGTGGCTGGCTGGCAGAGGCATAGGCATCCACTGGCACGTCAGGGAGTGGGGTGTAGGTGCGGGGGTGAGGCCGGCGGGGGCTGGGGGAGGCTCTTGGACGGGCTGGGCTTGCCTGCTGCTCCCCACCTTCCTCCAGCTCTGGCGTCCCTGCTGGCTTCAGCAGGAACCCGCCCCGATAGTCTGCAATGAGAGCGGCTCAGCGATCTCCCCAGGGACCCACAGCCCTGCTCCCTGGTACCCCTGCCACACAGGCCTCCCATGAGTACCCCAAAGCCCTGGGTCCTGTGCCACCTAGGGCCCCAGATGTTCTTCATCTAGGGACCCCTAGACACCCCAGCTCCCTGCAAGCATTCCATGTCCTCCTCCCCAAGAACCCCAGCACCCAAGATCCACAGACTGTGCTGCTCCCAGTCTTCCGAACACCCAGGGACGCCAGATGCCTTCTTCTGTGGGATCCCCTGCGCTCAGGTATCCCAGCTCCATTTCTCCTCCCTCAAACTGCCCCTGTATTTCCTCCACCCTGTCCCCACTGGGCAGCGCAGTGTCCAGGCAGACCCCATAGGTGGCACTTACCAGGCACTGGTGTGATGAGGTGTCTCTTGGGGGGGACGTCATGGTGGGCCGGGCGGAGGGCAGGTGAGCGCACTGCAGTCAGGGAGAACCTCCAGTCACTTCCTGAGCTGCACCCACCCTTGGCCACTACCTGCCCCCTGTCAAGGTCCCTGGGGTCTGGGATCTACCTGAGCGGCTCTTTAGGGCATCAAAGGCTTCCAGCTCCAGGGGCATCACCATGCTGTCAAACCTGCCCAGGTCTGTGGGGGCCACCACACTCCTGCCAAGGCAAAAAGGTAAGGACAGGTTGTAGCAGCTGCTGGGGTGGAGTGTGATCAGGGCTGAGGAGCATGTGTGAGGCTCCACTTCAATCACACCAGGATGGGCAATACTGGGGTTCCCAGATATTTCCGAGCAGCACTCGCCTCACGTCCCGCAGCAGCAGGACCTTCTCGGGCCGGTCCAGGATTGCCAGCAGCGGCCGCACCAAATCCTCCACGCTGCCCTCGTGCAGGTACTGTGGGCACAGGAGGGGGTCAGTGGCCAGATGCCCCCTCGCCCATTCCTTGGTTTACCTCGCAGAGCTAAGCATGGGCACAGAGTGCTCGCCATGCCCCTAGGATGCAGGAGTTTCCCAGGGGTGAGCCCAGGGTGGCAGCGCCGCCCTGCCTGTGCCCCGCCTGTGCTCTGCCTTCGGTGCGTACCCGGGAGCAGTGGCGGAGCACAGCTGTCACCTCATCGGGGCTGAGGAGACGTGCAGCGGTGTCCTGGATGTGCGGGAGCCGGGCCTCAGGGTCGCTGCCGTTGGGCTGCAGGGTGGCGATGCCCATGGGGCCCAGGATGCTGGCACGCCGGCTTTTCTCTAGGGAGGCACAACAAGGAGGGCTGGCCAGCGGGGCAAGGGCTGCCCCAGCCAGCCCAGAGAGTTCCCCATGCCCCCTGCCCCAGCAGCTCACTCCACACCAGACTGGGACAGACACAAGCAGTGCAGGGCCAGGTGCATGCAGAGCCTGCCCCATACCCCCCAGGCACACAGGCATCCTTGTTACCCCGCTTCAGGCTCCGGATGACAAACTTTTGCACAGCGCCTACTGCAAGTGAGATGGACAGGGGTGAGTGCCCAGGGCAGACAGCAGCATCACCGCCCACTGTCAAAACTGCATGCTTGGGGAACCCCTCCCTATGTCCCCTTCATGCCAAGGGTGCCAAAACAGGCCCATAGAAGGGGGAACACTCCCAGGTTGAGTCCCTCTCTGCCCTGTCACCCAGGCTGATACCTCTGTCCCCGTCAGAGCGCCCTGGGGACTTGGTGCGTGTCCGGCGATCAGAGCCAGGGGCCTCCTGGCTGGGGGGGGCCCAGCTCTGGCTGGTGGCACGGCCCCCCTTGAAAAAGAGGTTGACAAGGGTCTTGGAGCGGTGCAATCCTGGGGGAGCCCCCCGTGCCCCTTGTCCCTCTGGCTTCTCCTTCTTCCGCTTTTCCTCTGTGGACAGCGAGAAGGGGGTGTTATAGTGGAGAGGTGAGGGGGTGCCACCCCAAATCTTGTCTGGGGGCAAGCAACTTTGGGGGAGTGGAAGACGCTGACTGGAAAAGAGTCTTTCTGTGGGATGCAGTGGATCACAAGGGGCCATGGGGCTGGACTTTGGGGTGCCTGTCAAGCCCCAGGGACAGAGTTGGGGCTATGTGGGGTTACAGGATACCCACGACTGGTGGCCAGGGGGCCATATGGGATATAGGGTGCCAGGGTAGGGACCAAGATGTTTGCTACAGGAAGCCCAGGAGTGGGGGCCAGTATCCATGTGTGTCAAGGACTATAGCATGCTTGAGTACGAGACAGGCTCTCCACATGGGGCAGGGTCTGAGCTGTGGGACTCCCAGGGCTGGGTGTGCACGGTTGGAAGGGGACTTCAGCCAGGGCTGAGTCCCATGTATGCGGCTGTGCCCCAGTGCCTACCGGCGACAGTGAGGTCACTCTGGGAGCGTGTAATGGGCTGCCGTGGCCGGCTCAGCGCCAGCAGAAGTGCCGTCTTGGGTGAGTGGGCGAAGGTCCGGCGTGGGTGGGTGCCAGGGGTCTCACGGGTGCCCTGGCCCCGGATGGCTGTGTCCCGCAGCAGCTCGGGGGGCCGCACTGTGCGCCGTGTCTCTGGCAGCCCCTCGGCGGCTGGCTCAGTCTGCATGGCTCGCTCGGCACGTTCCCGCACCCAGCCCCGCCGTGGCCCATCCTCCGTGGAGATGGCCACATCCACGGTACGGGCTGGGGGCACTGGGACAGCTGTCCCCAGCCCATTCACCGCCCCTGCTGCTGGTCCCGAGGAGTAGGAGGAGATGGTGGAGCTGGTTTCTGAGGTCTGAGCCAGCTGTTGCAGCTGCCCGTTGGTCACTGCAAAGGCACAGCAGGGACACACTGTGACACACTGTGGGCCACCTAGAACTCCATGTCCCTCCCAAAGACAGCGGACATGTGGGGAACCTGCACGGCCATGGGGACCAGTGGGTTGCTGGCCATTGCATAGGAATCATCACGTCCTCTCCAAGAAAGTGGACATGCAGGATGCTGTGGGATCACAGGGACCACAAGGCTGCTGGCCATGGCAGGGGGATCTTCATGCCTCCTCCAAGGATGGGGCACAGGTGGGACCTTGCAAGTCCATCAGGCCTGTGGGTGTACTAACAGTGGCACAGGGAGCTCCCTGCTCCCTCCAAGGCCTCGGGACCCCATGGCATGCGGACCTTCTCCCTCCCTAGAGTGGCCAGACATCACAAGCATGGGAGTCCCAGCCCCACCATGCCCTAGCCCAGCACCCCTGCCAGTACCCGCGCGGCACTGCCCTTACAGCGACTGAGCCAGCAGTACTCGGCCACCAACTCCTTGTAGGCAGGGAACCGGCCTGTCTCCTAGACACAGGGGGAGAGGACAAGGGGGTCAGTGAGTGCCGGCTGCCCTGGCGAACTCGATCTGCTGCCAACCATGAATAATGTATCCCCCCCTCCCACCCGCCTGAAACCCAACCAGCCAGCAGCTGCACCAGCCCCTGGCACTGGGCTGAGCTGGGGCAGTGCCAGTGAACGGACGTGCCAACCCTTGCTTCATTTGAGGGTCCATGGGGCAGGGCATGGGTACCTTGATTGTGAGCATGATGTGGGTCTGCCCCTTAAGCACCTCCACTGCCTTGCTATGGCTTATGTCTTCAAACTTGACTCCGTTGGCTGCAAGGACTTGGTCTCCCACCCGTATGCCATTTTGCTCTGCCAGTCCTCCAGGGTCCACCCTAGGGAAGCAGAGGGAACAGGACGGGATCAAGACTTTGCTGGGGTCCTGCTCCTGCCCCACGCCTCCTCTTGGGTGGCCCCGTGGCTCAGCACCCATGGTGGTAATGCCCACAGTCTTTTGAGAGTGGCGGGGGCTCAGCCAGAGAGGAGGGGCCAAGCCCCAGCAAGGGCACAGCAGAGACTGGGGTGTCACAACCCCTTCATGCCCCAGAGCAGCCGTACTTGGAGACGTAGATGCCGAGGCCAAACTCTCTGCCACCACGGATGTTGAAGCCCAGGCAGTAGTCATCGGAGGTGGTGTAGAGGTGGACGATGCGCCGCAGCCCGTCCTCAGAGCCGCTCTCCGATGGTGTCGAGCCGCTTTTCTCTACTACCAGGCGCCTGTTCACCACATCCACCCTGGAGCATGGGTACAGTGTAGGTGGTCTCAGGGATTTGGCTCTTGTCCTCCAGCAGGATGGGACCATTGGTGGCACCCAGTGGAGGAGAGTAATGGGGATGGGGGATGTTTAGGATGGGGTATGCACCCTACCTGCTCCAGACCTTCCTATTCCATCCTGTACCCTACCCTCATCTCTCCCCACCTTTGCCAGAGACTTCTGTTACACTGCACCCTGGGGGTCCCCCAGGGATCCTCCCTGTTGCCCAGGATCCCTCACCAACCTCCCCCAGCATGCCCTCCAAGGAGTTGGGTTTTGGGTGCTGGCACAGGAGATGCCCAGCTCACCATGCTGTCTTCTCCTTGGAGAACTTGATTCCTGGCACACGGCCCATCCGCCGGACCACCATGCGGAGGCGGTTGTTGCCGGTGAGGACCTTGACAGCGCTGCTCATCGTGATGTTCTCCAGACTCACACTGTTCACCTCTGTGATCTTGTCACCAACACACAGTCCGGCCTGCTCTACAAGGGACACATGGCTCATCTGGGCACCTGACCTGGTACGGATGCCCTTGTTTGGCATCCCCTCCCTCAGTGTCTCCTCAACCTGATCCGAACCCCTTGGGAACAGAGGCAGGAGTGCCTGACAATTGCACTGAGTGGCTTGTCACCTTGCTGCAGCTTGGGGATGGAGCTCAAGAGTCATTGGCACAGGGCTGTCTACTCCTGTGTCCTGCCCTTCACTTTGGGCAGCCTGAAAATCTCATGGCCAAAGACAGCAGGAAGCAAATGGTGGCTTTCCACCAGCATTGTTGCTGTGATCCCATGTCACTGGGAGCTCCTTGAGAGGCTCTTGCTGGCATGTGCCTATCTTCACTAGTGTCCCTCACCCTGACCCTCTTACCGGCCGTGCTCCCCTCCTCCACTTTGCTGACAAAGATGCCCAATCCATGCTCGGAGCCGCCACGGACACTGAAGCCCAGTTTGCCATCCACGCTCTTCTCCACTGTGATGGCATTGATGACATCACTTTCGTTGCTGCTGGCTGTGGGGACAGGGGAGCAGATGAGTCACCCATGCTGGGTGTGAGCAATCGCAAGGGGTGTCTCTCTTGCTGGGAACATCCCCAGGCCCAGGACAGCCCTCCCTGCCCCTAGACCCACGGAATTCAGCTGCTGGGGCCCTCCTGGCCACGGGGGTGGGCAGGGGTCTGGGACACCTCCACGCACCTTCGATGGGGGCATTGATGAGGATGACACGGCCCATGGGGGAGGCGGCACGGCTGCTCGGGGTGGTGCCATTGAGCAGGCGGCTCTGCTTGCTGAGGAGGTAGCGGGGAGCCAGGCTGGCTTCACTGCTGGAGCTCCGTGACTGGCTGCCTGTCGTCATCCCCGACAGCACTGCGTCCCAGTCCTGGGCCATGGTGGTGCTGGGCACTCCGGTGTCCCAGCGTCTGGCTCAGGGCTGGCTGCGTCCTCACAGGGCCAGGGCTGCCCGTCAGCCAGCAGGGGACATGGCATAGTCCAGCAGCACATGCCCGGGCTTGGGCACCGCTCTTTTTTAGCAGTGCAGTGCTGGCGGCAGATGGCCTGGGTACTCGCCGCTGGCAAGACAGGTTCCAGGAGAAGCAGCACAGCCTGGAGGGACAAGGAGCTTTGTGACCCCCTCTCCAGCCTGATCTCCTCCCATCCTATAGTGTCCCAACGATCAAACTGTCACATAGCTCCTGGGTACTACCATGGGGGCGTGGGCACAGGCTGCCCTGCCCCGGGGTAAGGATGCTGGGGTGAAAAAGAGCTCTCCCTGGCAGTGTAAATCCGAAACAGGGGATGCAAAGGGGCTTTAGCTGACAGTGTAAATCCGGACGGGCTCCAGAGAGGGGACACGAGGACATCAGCTTTACACTAAAGAGCAGGACCTGACTCCTCTGGCCATTCCCCATCCTCCTTGGAGCCCCTCTAAATTCCCAACGCCATGCGGCTGGAGATGGGTGCGCTAGTCCCTAAGGCAGTTCCCGCGGGGATTTTCCAGGTGTGGGTGAAACGCCACCACGGTGCCCCTCGCCACTTCATTCCCCGCTCGCCCCAGCCTGACCTCAATAAATAAGTGATGGCCCCGGCTCCGGGGACATACCGGTATCCCTGCCGCTGCCAGCCCCCCAGAGCGCCCACCCATTACCCCCGCCAGCATCAGACGCGTGTTCTCCCTTCCCGAAGGCGCACAGGGGACCCCCTACCGCCGTCCCTCCCTCCCCCCCACCCCATGCCCTCCTCACCTGTCCCCATGATGCCACCTGCGAAAGAGACACCTGGCAGCAGCGCGGGGGGGAAGGCGAGACCGAGGGGCAGCACCGCCTCCTGCCCCCCCGGCCGCGGGGATTGGCTTTCCCTGTGGGACCGGAGAGGCCATCGGGCGCGGGAGCTGTCAATCGAGAGCGGCCGGGGCTGGCCTTGCAGCTGGCGGGGGGGGACAGTCCCGTGGGTGTCCCCCGCGAGGGGGTCCGGGGGCGCGTCCCCCCGCGAGGCTGCGTGTGGCAAGGGATGTGGTGTGCCCCCTGACCTCCTCCCTTAGCACAGAGCATGCCGGGGGCACACGGGGCAAACTGAGGCACAGTCAGAGGGGGGGTGTCGTGTCCCCCTGCTTCGCTCACTCCGGTGATGCGAGCCGGTATCCCCCCGTGTCCCCCTCCCCGGGGGGCATCGCCTCCAGCCCGGGCCAGCCGTGACCCCCCGGCGGGGCTCGGCGCCACCAGCGCGAACCCGACACCGCGGCGGTTTCAGGTGATGCGCGGCGGCCGCGGGGACTGCGGGGGGGCTGCGGGCGGGCGGCGGGG
>WEKY01025773.1:1235129-1279689 GCA_013390045.1 Picathartes gymnocephalus
CGGCGGGCGCTGCCCCGGGAGCCGTGAGTGCGGGGGGTGCCCCGAGTCCCTGTGCGGGGGGGGGTCACGCGTGGCGAGAGGGATGCTCGGCGCGGGAAGGAAGGGAGCAGAGCGCCGGTTCTCGCGGGAAAGGGCGGGGGTGCAAATAGAGTCGTGCCGGGTGTGTCCGTGCCTTGCCGGGAGGGACATTCCTCCTTCCAGTGCCCTTCCTCGCTCCGCTCTCCCGGTGCTGGCAGCAGCTGTGGCCCCGAAGTGGTGGGTCCCTGTCCTCTCCACTGTGACCGGAGTGCTCTGCTGGGGTGGGGGGTGCCTGACTACTGGTGGCCGGTGTGAGATCGGGGATTTCTCGCTGGCACATTGCAGGTCACACCACCCATGATCTGCCCCATGTGCTGAGTGGGCTCAGGAGTCGCTGCTGAGCTCCTTTACGAAGGGGCTTCCTGTTCAGCCCTTCTACCCCCAGGCTGGAGGAGCAGCAGGGATGTGGGGGAGACACACAGGCTCCACATCCCACATAACCCTTTCATCCCCTGCCCTACCAGAAGATGCCACCGTCCTTGCCTGCCACCATCAACATCCGGGAACCCCGCTGGGACCAGAGCACCTTTCAGGGCCGGGCCAAGCACTTCTTCATGGTGACCGACCCCCGAAATCTGCTGCTCTCAGGGGCTACACTGGAGGAAGCCCGACGAGTGGTGGAGGACTACAGGTACCCACAGGGAGGATGGATGTACCTCAGCATTGCTCCCGGGCGGGATACAGCCTTGGAGCCATTCCCAGGAGTGGGAATAGAAGTGATGCTGGCCCCCTGGCCAAAGCCAGCCCCCAAAACTGCCTGGCTGGTCCCTAAGGCATCTTCCAGCTGCTGCAAATGGTGTGGGGGACCAGTTAGGCCGTGTGTGCTGGCAGAGGGTCTTTCAACAGGTGTTACCCTTTACCTGGCAGGGCAGGCACCATACACCCTGGGCTGACAGAGGACCAGCTTTGGCGGGCAAAGTACATCTATGACTCTGCTTTCCACCCTGACACGGGCGAGAAGATGATCCTTGTGGGACGCATGTCCGCTCAGGTCCCCATGAACATGACCATCACTGGTTGCATGTTGACCTTCTACAGGTACCTTTCTTCTCCTCACCCAGGGACCAAGAGGATGCCTGGAGGATCCTCCTGGCTCTGGGGTGAGGAGGGGACACGTGGTCCGTGCCCTACTCGTACTCATGCTGTAGGAGCATGGATGGCATTCCCCAGTGTCTCTAGCACCCTCCTCTCTCTGGCAGGACCACACCGGCTGTGCTGTTCTGGCAGTGGGTCAACCAGTCCTTCAATGCCATTGTCAACTACACCAACCGCAGCGGGGATGCACCCATCACCCCCAGGTAACCAGGTTCTCCAGGCACCCCAAAACACCAGGGGGATGCCTTGAATAGCTTCTTGAATAGCAGGGAACTGTGAGGTGGGACAACGAGGACCTGGTGAAGGCAGAGATGGATACCATTGGGGCTGTCAGGGTTAGTTGTAGAGCTGAGAGAGAAACCAGGTGTCCTGGTGCTCTTGAAGGGTATGCTGTCCTCTCCTTTGGAGGGACAACTGGGATGGGGAGAGTCTGGCTTACTAGTGTCACTTCCTGCTCTTTCAGCCAGCTGGGGACAGCCTATGTGAGTGCAACCACGGGGGCAGTTGTCACAGCACTGGGGCTCAAATCCCTCACCAAGGTAAGGAGACCTTGGCCATCATGACTAGGGGACCTGAACCCTCCCCATGGTATGTCCTTGAGCTCTAAGCTGAGCAGGGGATTGCCTGGAGTGGGGGAGAAAATGAAGAAAAGGGGTTTACTGAGGTCGCCCACATAAGGCAACTGCTCTCCCCAGTGATGGCTGTGGAGATGGCCTCCAACCTTGCTCTGGTTGTATCTCCAGGTTTCTTTCACCCCTCAACCTCTGTCCAGGCCTGGCAGGGACCTGGGACCCACCAGATCCTTTGGTCTGTGCAGCTTTTACCAGCTGCGAGTTGCAGGGGAGGAGGGAACTTTTTTCCCCTAGTGGGGCTGGGACACCCCAGAGTCTTGCAGGAAGACAGAGGCAGACCCGGGGACAGCCCACTCTGCCCCAGACCCTCCACATGGCGTTCTTCTGCTCTTCCCCGCAGCACTTGCCAGCCATCATCGGCCGGTACGTGCCTTTCGCGGCCGTGGCAGCTGCCAACTGCATCAACATCCCGCTGATGAGGCAGAGGTGAGCCCCTGGGCTGGGAAGGGCCTGCCTCAGGGTTTGTAGGCACTGCTGGGGAACACAGGGACTGCCTTGCTGGCCCTTAGCATGGGGGGTTGGCTTGAGGGTACAAGCACCTGATTGCAACCCAGGGGTTATTGGTCCCTGTACAGCCCTGTTGAGGACTGCTGCCAAATGCGAATGTGGGTTCAGCTGAGACCCCCTCTGATTTATTGTGCAGCCAGTGGATGGGGTACAGGAGCATGCCAGCCTCCCTTGGAGATGTGTCCCTGTCCTGTGTCCTGATGCCCTCACCCTTGTGCCCTGTGGCCCCCTCACCCCCTCTGTCCCTGCAGAGAGCTCCAGCTGGGGATCCCAGTCACGGATGAGAATGGGAACCGCCTGGGCGAATCCACAGCAGCAGCCCAGAAGGCCATTTTCCAGGTGGTGGTGTCCCGCATCGGCATGGCAGCGCCAGCCATGGGTGAGTGTCCCCTCCTCCACCTGTTTTGGGAGATTGCAGCTGATCCCTGGCAGCGTGGGATGGGGTCCCACTGCTGGCAGGGTGTTGTGAGCACTGGGAGCTCATCTTCTTCCTCCCTGCCTCAGCCATTCCGCCGGTGATCATGAATATGCTGGAGAAGAGAGCTTTCCTGAAGGTACCAGTGAACCTGTGATGGGCAGGTGGCTGTAGGGACACCCACCAAGCCTGTCACATTGTTGGCACCCCTCAGGGCTGGCACCCTGCTGGGGAATAGACACCTTTCCACCCTGTCCACCTCACTGACACACATCTTCTCCCTGTCCCTGGCAGCGGTACCCATACCTGAATGCTCCCCTGCAGGTTGGCCTGGTGGGACTCTGGTAAGTCACCCTCTACCGATGGGCACTGCTGCCCTGGGTGCAGACTGAGCCCAAATGTATGGGACAGTGCTGCTGGGAACCCTACTTGGCAGTGTGGGGAGAGAACTGCCCCAAGGTTTCTTGGGAGGATGCCAGAGCTTGGCTGGGCTAGTGGCACCCCAGGCAGATGGGATGGGATATGAGGTGCTGGGGCCAGGAGGTGTTTTGCTTCATCCTCGTGTCTCTCAAGCCTGCCATGGGCTCCTGCTCAGCATTGCTGTTGCCCCACATCATTGGGGGACAGACTTTGTGCCTCCTCAGAAGCCAAATGCAGGGTCTGGAGCTTGGGGAGGACATCTGTGTAGCCTTTTCCTGGGTAAATACCCAGCACAGCTCTGGGCTGCCTGCTTGCTGCTCTGGGATCAGGTCATGGGTGGGTGTGGGTGGTTTATGGAGCCCAGTTTCACCTTTCCGTGTCTTTCCCTTGCAGTTTGGTGTTTGCCACCCCGTTGTGCTGCGCACTCTTCCCACAGAAAAGGTACAGACAGGCACGTTGCCTGCACGTGTGGCTTCTGTGTGGGATGGGGGTGCTCTCTGACTCCCAAGAGATTCTTTTGCTTCTTTGAGCAGTCAGGGGCTTAAACCTATGCACACACATCTCTGTGCACAGGGAGCAGTGCAAACCCAAAGATCTCTGCATGGGATGCAGCAGGTAGTTTCCAGCCACTGGTGGGTATACCCCCTCTATCGTCTGTATCCATGTTTCCTCTACAGCTCAATGCCTGTGAGCAGCCTGGAGCCTGAAGTCCAAGATCAGATCCGGAAGAAAGATCCATGGCTGGAGACCGTCTACTTCAACAAAGGGCTCTGAACAGGGTCCTGGGGTGGCCGAGATGTGTCCCCCGGAGCTGCCGGGCCGGCGCATTGCTGAGCTTCACCCTTTGGATCCCCGTGGGGCTGCTGCTGCTGCTTTCCCTTGGCCGTTGCGTGTCCATAGGTCCCAGGTGCTCAGCCCTGCGTCCCGGGGTGCCTGCAGCCATGCAGCACCACACCAAACCCTGTCCCTGTGCCCGGCCCAGCCCTGCTCTGGGGACCTCCTGGCTGGCATCCTGGTGCACTCCTCCCGGGCTTACTCTGCGTGTGCCTGTAGCTCTGTGCAGTGCACAGGGAGGTGCGGGCAGCGACACCAGGGACCTTGTGAGCTGTGGTGGAGGAAAAAAAAGTGGGATGAGGAAGAAAATGGTGCTCCCCAGCTTTAGGAGCAGCAGAGAATCAGCAATTGAAGGTAGAACACCTCTGCAGGTACCCTATGGTGCCCAGTGGTTCAGCAGCTGATGCCTGGGGAAGGCGGAGCAGCTTTTGGAGAAGAAAACTCCCAATACCCAAAATAGCTGGGGGTGAGTGATCAATTGCACATAGTGGCTCGAACTCAGAGTGGGGGGCTCTCCCAGCCCAGGCGTGTGCCGCCAGCTCACCTTATGCTCTCCTCCAGGCTGCTCTGGGGATTTAATCTGGCTTTCTGCTGCTTCCATCCCCAGAGCAAATGGCACATTTTAATCCCAGTAGAGTCTTGGTTTTTATTCTCATTTTAATGCCATCTGCGTTCAGGGCTGGGCTTCCCCTGAGGGGTTACTCTACCCCCTCCCGGAGTGCTTGCTTTCAGGTGGACCTTCTCAAATAGCTTTAAGTGCACTGTGGTTTCCTCTAGACATTTTTGATATACATATAATGTACCTATATATACCAAACAATAAAGGCAGATTGTTTATACAAAACCAACAGCACAGAGAAGTGTGCTGCTTGCTACTTTGTATGTGGTGGAAAGGGACTGCTCTTGGGGTGAGGATGGGAGCAGGAGGGAGGGGCACACTGTCTTCTAGGGTGCCTCTGCACCCCCTGGGGCTGCGTTCTGTCCCTGCTTTCCAGCCCGCTGCTTTTGCAGCAGCTCCGGCTGGCCTGGCATGTATTTAAGCTTATCCAGCTGTCAGGAGGGCTTTTTTTAGTACAGTCGGCTTTGGACCTCGCCGCTGTGCAGAGAGATTTGCTAAGCTGCTGCCCTGGATGCTGCTGGTTTGGAGAGGCCAGAGCGTCGCCCTGGCTCTGCCCGCACTCACACCCCCTCTTGCAGCCCGCTCACAGGACAATCCCGGCCCTGCTCCTGTGCCTCCCCTGCAGGACTATTTTTATCCCACTTTCTATGCATGACTGTTGGAGAGCACATCGCTGCTGTCGCAGGACCCTGCAAAGCCTGTGGGCAGCAGCTGCCTCCCCCTCAACTTTCTGTCCAACCAGGGCAGTCAGAAGGAGCCACGGATGTCCATCCAGGGAGAGGAGGGATGGAGGCAACTGTGCTCTGCAGTGCCCTGTCCTGAAGGACGGAGGAGCAAGAACCACTGCAAAGGCCAAGGTGGGCAGATACAGCAGTGATGAGATAAGGGCCAGGCAGCCCAAAGCCACCCTGTGTCACAGCTTCCACAGCTGGCAGGGGCTAGCAGAGGCCAGGCTGGGGCTGCTCCCCTCGAGGGGCAGCCAGGAGAAGACCTGCACCCAGCACCCACCCAGGGTAGGGAAGTGAGTGGATTGGGACAGGCACACCAGGGATCTGTCCCCCTCCTTCTCCCGGCCCCAGAATATTGCAAATATCTCCCCTGAGCCAGCCACTGGCGGCTTATAAATAATGCAGCCCCTCGCTGTGCAATAAGGGCTTGTCAGTAGCTATTCTGCTCTCATAAATTAAAGATGAAAAGGTACAAGGCTCTTGCCAGAAAAATGAAGACAAATTTTTAATAGCTTGCCAAGACACAGGGAGATGGAGCGCTCAGGAAAAATGAATTACGTTTTTATTATGTGTTTTATTGTGGTGTAATTGAACGGGATTATCTGAGAATACAATATATTTCCAGAGCAGTGTAAAGAAAACAAAAATAATGATGACACCTGCCTCCTCCCACACACACCACCCGGCTTTGCAGGGACACCCTCCTTGTGTGTGCTGGCTGGGAGCTGGCCCTGAGCTGCTGGTGGCCACGAGAGGCAGAGACGGAAGTGGGAGGGACACGCGACCAGAGACACAGATGTTTGGGGTGGCTGGGTCTGGCTGAATGGGTCTTTCTGGGCAGAGTCTGGACTCACCCCAAGAGGCCCCCAGAGCTCTGAGGGTGGGATACAGGGCAGTGTGGTGTGGCAGTATTTGGCCACAGAGCCATGGAGTGTCTTTCACCTGTCACCTGCTTTCATTCCATTCCTGAGATCCCCTTTGGTCTGTCCCCCACCTGCACAAGCTGGCACCACTAGGCAGAGACGTGACAAACTCAGTTGTGGTGCGTTGCAGGTCTGGGGTGCTGCCCTGCAAACCAGCCAGGTGTCTGTTCTCACCTGGAGCCGGCAGCAGTGCAGTGAGCCCACAGACCCAGCCACTTCACTGCGCTAGGGGGAACCTTTCCCCGGGGATTCCCCTGATAAGGGGGGAGAAAACTCACTTGGCCAGCGAGTTCTGGGAGGTTGACAAGCCCAAAAGTGACACTGCTGCCTCCGCAGAGGAACCCAGGATGCTCAGACCCTTCCCGAGCTGGCTCATCGCAGAGGTCAAGGGCCGTCCCAGAAAGACAGCAGCTGGATGTCCCCAGGGGTGCTGGGCGTGCTGTGCGGCGCTGGGCTGGGGACATCGATTG
The DNA here is from genome assembly GCA_013390045.1 of Picathartes gymnocephalus. NCBI lineage: Eukaryota > Metazoa > Chordata > Aves > Passeriformes > Picathartidae > Picathartes > Picathartes gymnocephalus. The sequence continues at coordinate 1,241,851 of WEKY01025773.1, forward strand.
GTCCCTGGCATTTTTAATGAACTGCCCGACCACATGCTTTAACCTTGCCCATAATGAGGGCGAGCAGCAGCAATTCCTACCGCCTCAGCCGGCTCCCCCAGCCTTAATGAGCTAATCAATACTTGTTCTCAGCTTAATTTCCAGCTAATTGCTCTTTAATGACGCCTGGAAATGGGCAGCCTCTTGCAGGGGGGAGTGGGCAGATTCCCCCTCCCCAGTGGCAGGGGGTGCCGGGTGCTGGCAGCGGGTCACCTTCCCTGGCTGCGTCCCAGCCCTGCTGCTGCTTCGGGAGGCTGGGGAAAGGGAGGTGGGCCAAGGCGATAGCGGGCGCGGTGCCACTGAGCTGGCAGCACCTTCTGGAGCACCCACCCCGTCTTGGGGGGCCATAGAACCCTGAGCACCAGGGCAGGCTGAACAGAGGATTCCCCCCGCATCACACGAGGACGTGCACGAGCCCCTCAGGACATTACATTGCGGTGAAGGCTCCCGGGCTCGGCTGATAGTGAGGCTTTTAAAGTGCAGGAAGAGAAGAGTGGTGCGGCTGAGGTGTCCGTGCATTACTCCAGGTTCATGCAGCCCCAAGGTACAGGGTCAGTGTCACCGCAAGGGGCCGGGGACGAGGCCAGCAGTGCCCTGGAGGTGGCAGCAGAGACCCCGCAGCCGCCTGCCCGCACCGGCACCGCAGCCGCGGGCCGGGCGGGGACACGCAGGGGCTCCTGTTTGCTGCGGGGTCGGGGCGTGGGAGGAGCCGGGCGGCTCACGGGGCGGTGGGACCCTCTCTCGCCCGGCACCGGAGTGTCAAAATTGGCATGACCGTGCCAGTGCGGGGACATCCCGGGAATGCAGCCCTCGCCGCCTTTTCGGTTCCTGCCCCCGGGTTATTAGACTTGCGCTCGGATGGGGCTGGTGGGAAAACCCCAGGAAACGGCACGATTCCTGCTGGGATGGAGCTGAGCCGCGGCTCAGGCCGGGGACCGCGGGCAGACTGGGCACTGGGATATCCCTTCCCGTTCAGCCATCGCGCCTCGGGGCCGGCTGACCCTGCACACAGCTGCAACCGCTTCCCCAAGAATTTGCTGACGGGTTGGTTCTTCCGAGGAATTCGGTCTGGAAAAGCCTGCAGAAACCTGAGCCTGGCTGCTTCCTAGAGCGGGTCCCGCCTGGCACGCAGGCGGGGGAGGACCTGCCTGCTGCCCGTGCCTTGTCCCCACAGTGGGACCCTGGAATGTGGCTGGGACCCCTCGAGAACCACTCAGCCTTGGTGAACTGGCCACAACCAGGCTGTTTCAGCCTGTCAGACCGCAGGAAATAGAGAGTGTATTTGACGTGAAGTGAGAGAGATTTTGTTTATTACCAGGAGACCCCCACGGCCCCAGACAGTGTGCCGGCAGCATTCTGTCCCAGGATCTCTGGTGACATTTGCTTCTACTGTGACATAACCCACATTCTGAACCCCACCAGCCCAGCCCCAATGCTTCGCCAGCCCTGCCTGACATGACGTACATTGAGTCACTTGGCCTAGGACTAATTTTTCCAGAGTGGATTTTTCCCTTGGCCTCGTCTGCCATAAACCCCAGATTGCAGCGGGGTGTCTGGGGGATCAGCCCAAAGCTGCGGGGGCATCAGTGGGGCCAGGAGCACTGTGGTACTCCTGATCAGATGTGATGTGTTTCATCCTAGTGACAGAGCTCTGGAGGGCTGCCGAGGGGGTGGGCCTGCCAGGAGCACCCATGGACTCCTGGCTTCAATGGGAGCATCACAGTGTGAGAAAACAGTGATGGGGAGCAACCCACCAGGAAGGGAGGAGGAGGCTTTGGTGCTTTAGGCTCAGCCCTCAATGCCCAATTCTTGGGCTCACGAAAAGTGAGGAAAAAGGACAGATAATTAGCCAGCACTGGTGGAGAGCCAGGAATGTAATTTACCCAAGTTCCAGGCCATGCGGGGCTGCTATCACTCTTTTCCCCACAAAGCTGTCAAATGACATAAGCCACAAACCCCATTTGCAGCCGGGGCTCTCTTGATTGACTTCAGGTGTGATTGAGCAGAACTCCTTGTTAAGCACAGGTTAGATCTTCCACCCCTCATTCATAGCTGCTACTGTTTATTAGCACATTCAGGAATCTCATTAAGCAGGAGGTTTAATTAACTACCAGGTTTGAGCTCTGTCTTGTTGAGCTGAGCTGAGCTGCCCTTGGCTTTGTGGGGCTGGGTTGTGTTGCTCCACAACTGGAGTTATTCCTGCTCAGATCTGTGTTTGAATTTCTCTGTTGGCCAGGGGTTCTCACTCATTAGTGGCTGATGCTGCAGTGATGCTTAGATGAATCCAGCCACCCAGAGGCCATGATATTCCCATGAAGATGGGGACACACCAAGTGTTTGGGCCCTGGCACATGGGAGAAAGAACCATATGTGGGAAAGGACAGCAGCACTGGGGCCTCTTTCCCCTTGCTGAGGGCAAGAGACGCAAATAACCCGAAACACTGATGGTCCATTTTCAGCAGTGCCTGGGATTTAAGTGCTGGCTCTGTTTCTGTGCTGGCCAGGAGCTTTGTGGGCAGAAGGTGGCACATGGGGCCAGGCTTGCTTCGCTACTTTGCCCCCTGTGTGGAGCAGGGGCAAGTGGGGGTGTGTTTGGTGCAGAAATGCCTGAATATGCAGGCAGTCCTTCATCCCAAAGCAGCAAGGGTCGTATGGCAGTGATAGCCCAGGAGGCTCAGCATCCTTGTCTGTGCCACCTACAGCCTGTCTCCTCTCTGCTCAGGCTCTGACCCAGCTCCGGGGCTGTGTGCAGGAAAACCTCAGCCCTTCCTGACTTTTTCCCTGCTCCCAAAACAGCTGCAGCCCCAGCTGCTCAGCTGCTCATGGATGCTAGACCTGAAAACTTGTGGCATGTGGGGATTGCACTCAATAGACTGGACAAGGGGAAGCAGGGAGGAAGGCAGCCCTGAGCCAAGGGGCTGGGGGCCACAGAGGGGGAGTGGGACGGGAGGCTGAAGGCAGAGCTGGCAGGAAACCCCACTCTGCAGCAGGGGGCTGGAGAGGGGGCTTTGGCCGACAGAGACAGATTTAAGGGGGCTGAAGCCTGCCGCATTTTCCATCATTAGACATGGCTGGATTCACAACGTGACCGAGCAAAAGCCCTGGAACCCGGAACAAATTTGCAGGAGGGTGTTGGAAAGCAAAAGCAGATTTTTGCAGCATGGCGAAGGAAACCAGATCCTTAGAGGGGTCCTGATTTGCTTGAGCTTCATGGAGGAGCTAAATCCCACAAATTCCTTGCCTGGAGAGGAGGGGGCTGTGCGATCCCCCCGGCATGGCACCTGAGCAAGATGCAAACGCACGGTGTGTGTTTGAGCTGCAAAGGCATGCTGGCTCCCCTACTCCTCAGAGCCAGTTCCAGAGGGAAACTGAGGCAGGGAGCAGCACGGCAGCTTGCTGGGGTGGTCTGGAGCCCCAGCCCTGTGCACGCGGGTTTTGTACAGCCATGGTATGGAGCAGCCCCAGCATTGCTCCCAATAGGTCCACTCCAGCCAAGGGAACGCCGCGGTTGTCTCCTCAATACCCCCTTTCAAACGTGGCTCCTGGTGTGGGGTGAGTGCAGACATGGCCTGGGAGTTATCCCCTCATTTACTTACAGCAGCTGCTCGACTTTTCAGTCTACGTTTCCCAAGCAAATTACAGGTTGAGAGATGCTTTTGACCACTTCCTTAGCCATGCCCGCCTCTCCCATTCACTTGTCCCCAAGGGCTCCTGCCAAGCTGGACTGCAAAGGAGGGGACCCCAGTCTCCTCCTGCCTTATGGATGGGGCGGAGCATTAGCCCAGGTCCCGCACGAGGCTGGGGCTGATCCCAGCGTGGGGGTCCGGGGAGGTGCCGGTTCCGGGGAGCCGGAGCGGCAGAGCCCCGGCGCCAGGGTGCGGTGCGTGGCGGGACCCCGGCAGGGAAGGGGTGCCGGCCTGCCCGTGTCCCGGTCCAGGGACGGGCCGCGGGCCCGGAGAGGGGCGGGGGGATTCACGTTTCGCTGACATCACGGCGGTGCCGGAGCGGCCGGGGGCCAGCAGCCCTGGGGGCCAGCAGCCCCGCCGCCACGGCCACTGCGCACCCGCGGCCCCCGGCACCGGCGCCTCCGGTAAGTGGCGGCTTATGGCGGGGTGGCTCCTGGGGGACCCCAGGGGACGTCGTGCCTCTTACCAGCACTCTTCCAGCACCCGCAGTGCCTGCACTATGGACGTGAGGAGCCAGAGACCAACTCTGCAATTCCCCCGTACCCTTTCTCTGGCACCCCGCGTCCATCGGAGGATGGAGCCTTACTCCGTACAGACTGGGGTAGGGTGGACCGGAGAGGGCTCCGGCATTGGGACCCTCTGCCCCTTTCCATCCCTGGGGGGCCTGGTGGTCTCTGGTAAACGGGTCAAATCTTCACGGTTTGTTATCCGGGGGATGCGTATGTGTAACCCGCTATCCGGGCCATCCCCACCCCAGCTCCGGGCTGTGTTAGCCCCGAGAGTGGGGGGTATAGCTGAGGGGACTGCAGCTTGCCCTTCGGTGCTGTTCCCAGCGGGAGGGGAGGGAACAGCCTGTCTGCCTGGGTCCCCTCCCCAGCCCCGCTCGCTTATGCTGAGTCGCCCTGGGGCAGAGGACCATAATTTCACCCCACCTCAGGGAAGGCAGGCAGGGTATAACAGGGGGCAGGGAGGGATGTTCACAAAGGGATTTGGTTCATTGTCACCCTCTCTGGGGACAGGCTCTGAGATGTCACGTTTTCCTCCCCCAGGAGAGGTGGGAAGCCCGGAGTAGATCAGCCTCTTCTTATCCTGAGTAGGTAATGCGGACTAAGGTTTGAGGGCAGGGACCTTGCTGTGCTGGTACAGGCTGACCACACTGGGTCTACTGTCAGTCCAGTGGTTGCCCACCTGTGCACTGAGCTCCTCCATGCTCAGCCTCAGTTGCCTGTGTGATAACTGAGGGGGTCACAAAACCTTCTGGGGAGTGGGCAATTTTTCCCCTGCTTGGGTAGGTGGTGCCTAAAAAGAGGGGTTACAGCGCAGGGAGGGAAGGAGAACAAAAGGCAGGCATGGTTTGGAGCATCCTCCTGGTTCGGCTGCCTTCAGCACAGAAAGAGCAGCTTGTGTGCAGGATCGGCCACTCTATTGTGCTTGTATGGATGGTGAGGTAGGAAAAAAAGGTTCATGACTCCTGCAAAGCAATGGGGAAAGGAAAGGGGCTTGAGAGCAACTTTCTGACTGGAGACCAGGAGCAGAGTATGAATGAGCTGAAACATAATGTTGTAGAACAGCCTGTCCAGTGCCCTGTCAGCCCTGTGGCTTCCCAGGCTGTACTGGGATCAGAGGAGGCTGGACTTTGCTGCCAAGGGCACAAGGATGAAACCTGATGGGGCTGGGGTCATCAGCACTATCTCTCCAGAAGATGTTCAGTGTCTCAGGGCAGGAGCTGGCTGGGGAGCTCCAGGGTGCAAAGGCCATGCCTGCGGGGCTGGGGGTGAGAGGGGCAGGGACCAACCCTCCCCTGCACATGCAGTGCTGCTGCTCCGAGCAAGCCAGCCAGGAGACAAAGGAGTGGGAGACACTTACTGCACCAGTAACACACCTTCTCCCTCCTCACAGGCCAGGATGGCTCCTCAGATCTAGACAGGGAGACCAGAGCAGTGCCAGAAATCCCCATCCAAGTGACAGTGGCATTGGGATAGAGGAGCTGCTGTGAGGATGTCTGAAGCCAAGCCCCTCAGCATCTCTTGCCTCGTGCTTTCCTTGCTCTCCTTGCACTGGGCTTTGCTCCAGCTGGGCCAGGCTTTTCCCAGCACCTCTGACTACCTCCAGCGGGGCTGGCAACGGCTGCTGGAGGAAGGGGAGGGCTGCTCCGAGTGCCAGCCCGAGGAGTGCCCCATGCCACGTGGGTGCCTGGCTGGCACAGTGCGGGATGCCTGCGACTGCTGCTGGGAATGTGCCAACCTGGAGGGACAGATCTGCGACCTGGACAACACCAACCACTTCTACGGGAAGTGTGGGGAGCACCTGGAGTGCCGGCTGGATGCCGGGGACCTGCGTCACGGAGAGGTGCCCGAGCCGCAGTGTGCCTGCCTCTCCCACCTGGCCCTCTGCGGCTCCGACGGCAAAACCTACGCCCAGATCTGCAGGTTCCTGGAGGCTGCCCGTGCCCACCCCAATGCCAACCTCACCGTGGCCCATGAAGGTCCCTGCGAGTCAGGTAGTGGCCCTGGAGCTGTGGGAGGAGACAAGCAAGGGGGTCTGGCTTAACTGTTTCACCTGGCAGCAAAACCACAGGGACAGGATCACACTGGGGGCTGCTCCATGCAGTGACAGGCTCCCACTGCTCCCCCCACCCTGCTGCTCTGTGGGAGCCCCTTGCAGATCCAGTGCTCGGAGAAATCTGGGAGCAGCTTTGCCAAGAGGAAGTGGAGTTTATGGGAAGCAACAAATCCTGCTGGAGCAGATGGGGAAGTTCCAGGGAATTGTTAGCAAATTCTTGGCGGGATTGCTGGGTTCACACTGGCCTGTTGCTCCCGACAAATGTGCCTGCCTCCTGCAAATAGAAACTGGGGTTGGTTTGGCTTGACTGTGTGATTTCCATCTCCCATTTAAAACTCAGGTGGGGGCTGAGAGGGGACAGTCTAGCAGGAAGGCCATGCCCCATCCTGCCGAGTCCAGCACAGGTCACCCAGTGCCGCCACCGCAGCCTGAGGAATGTCGAGGTTGACCTTAATTTCTGTAGATCAACATGTTATTGAGTGTTTTCTCAGGTATATTTGGAGGTGGAAACCTTCCCTTGACCTCTGGCTCATGCTATGGGCCAGATCACGGAGCAGGTGTGGGTAAGAAGGGTAGTCCTCACTCTGTCCCTCCAGGAAAGGAGTGTGAAACCTGGAGGTGTTGGCTCCATCCAGCAGACAGGGACCTGCTGACTCTCTTCATTGCTGGCACAAGCCCTGTGTCAGAGCAGAGGCCTCATTTGGCTGGAAGCTCAACTACCTCATCCATCCTCACCAGCCTCAGCTGGATGAGCGCCCCTTGGCCTTTCTCCTACAGGAGGAGCGTGCTCCGGTGGCTCAGGAGAGCTTTGCTTTGTAACATTGCTGCCATTGCACTCTTCCTGCTACATGTGTCGCTTAAGCATCACTGCACAGGCGGGGAGACTGAGGCCAGCAGGGATAGCAACGCTCCATGGGCTGGAGGGGGCTGGGGAGGGAGCTCCCAGTCCCAGCTGTGAGGAGGAACCATGTCCTTGGGAAAGGTGAGGGTCTGCCATGGGAGGGAGAGGAGGCAGACATGCCAAGGGTCCCAGCATCAATATGTGAACCAAATGCTGCTGCTCCAGAAACCAGCTCAAGAGAGCCCATGGGACCTGCCAGGGGTGGGACCTCTTCTGAGCCCACCCTGCTCTCCTCTACCCCCCTCCCCAGAGCCTCAGATCACCTCTCCTCCCTATGACACATGGAACATCACCGGGCAGGATGTCATCTTCGGCTGCGAGGTCTTTGCCTACCCCATGGCATCCATTGAGTGGAGGAAGGATGGCACAGAGATGCTGCTGCCTGGAGATGACCCCCACATCTCTGTCCAGGTAAGCGGTGTGCCCAGGGCATTAAAGATGACCCCAGGGTGAGCCAGTGCTTCTCAGAGCTCATGGACAACCAGACCTGAGAGTGGTCATACTCTGGGGATGGCCAAGCCTGGCTGCCTGGGGATGAGAAGGGGTGACAGGAGGCTGTATACCATGAAGACTGACTGAGCTAGGGCTGGTGTCTCAGTGGTAGGAGCCACCAGCATAGCTCTCTTCTGTGATTTCCTCTAGTAGTTTTTGAACTTATTCATAGAGTCCTGCAGCAGGGAGTTTCCCACTTCCCTGCCTTTAGTTTGCTGTGTGTGCTGGCTTCACTTGCAGTCCCGCTGGCGGGGCTGGGGAGAGGATCTCCCAGGTGCTGTACAGCCTGGGTTGTCCTCTGGTCCTACCAGCACACTCAGGCAGTTCCTGCCCTTTTTTCCCATCGGCAGGGCTTCTCTCCCAGAGCTGGCAGGCCCAGGGGTCAGCATGCTGCCTGCGGCCAGCCCCAAATATAGCACCCAGCTGGGTGTACCTAGCTGTTAGAGGGTGTGGCCAGAGGCAAAGGGGCCATGCACTGCAGCCAGGCACCAGTGGGGAAGAAACTGTGGTGGAATGAATGGAGGGACCCAGGGGAGCAGGTGGAACCTGGCACCATGGTCCCCTTCCATCTTTCTGTCTGTCAAGGCTCCCCATAGCTTGTCGCAGGGTTTGACCAAGGATCTTCACCCCAAGCCGGACTACCCTGCCTGCTTGGAGGAAACTCTACTGTTCTCCACCCCTGGCTACGGCACCATAATAGCAGCCTGCAAACACAGCTGCAGCCCAGCTGGGTCAGGGAAAGCTTATTTTTTCCTGGGGATAAACAGAAGATAGCATGGCTGCTGCCAGAGCAATCCTGGGACCTCACTGCCTGCTGAAACAGGGGGCTGGGGCTCTGTGGCACAGACTCCCTCTTGCTTCTGCCACAAGTGCTGACAGAAATCCCCCCTTCTTGCAGTTCAGAGGTGGCCCCCAGAAATATGAAGTGACAGGCTGGCTCCAGATCCAGGGTGTGCGGGTGACGGATGAGGGCACGTACCGCTGCTTCGCCAGGAACAGGGTCGGGGAGGTGGTGGCATTGGCCAGCCTGACCGTCTTCACACCGGGTGAGTGCCGCGTCCTTATCCCCATGCCCTCACGGGGACACGGGAAGGGATGTTTGGGCACAGTGCGCCAGTATGGCAGGAGCTGCTGGAGCATAGGGCTGTGCTGGGCGTGCCCCAGAAAGCTGCCATGCATGGTTTGGCTTTGGTCCTGGTGGGGAAGGGGACAGGCACAGCAGGGTGGCAGTGTCACATTGTCCCCATGCTGCCATTTCAGACCAACTCAACCTGACGGACTTCTCCCTACTGAAGCCCCGCGTGACACCTGAGGACTACGGGGAGAGTGAGGAGGACTACTACTAGCCCAGAGATGGCATGTCCAGCTGCAGAGATCACCTTGCCCATGGCGACCCTTCCATGGGGGTTGGGCACGTCTCTGGACCAAGCACCTTCCATCTCAAAACTCCGTTTCTGAACAATGCTGGCACACCAGTCTGGTTTTTGGGGTGGGGAACAGGGTGACACATTCTTTTGGGGTGCTGGGGAATGGGATACTGGCTGGTTGGTGCAAGGGCTGGGACCAGGGGCAGCTGTGCCTGGAGCAGGGTGGATCTGTCCTCTGGCACTGAGTGGAGACACAATGGCAGGTAGGACACTGCGGGGACAGCTGTGCTGTGTGTGACGAGGACTTGGTGCTGGGGATGGAGAAAGTCCCCTTTGGGAGAGTGAGGCCAGGGCAGGGGCATCACTGTCCTGTATGGATAATTTTTGGGGAAGCTGGAGCAGTGAGCTGGGAGCTGGCTGTGATAACCAGTGTGTCACCCCGCTGTCTGCTCTGGATCCCCCAAGCACAGAGACATGCCAGATTCTCCCCAGAACCTGAGGAACCTGCTGCCAAAACAACCATCTCTTCTGTTTTGTTTTTAACCAGAAAAGTAGTGATTTGAGGAAACCAGGCACTTGTGGCTTTCGGTGCTGTCTTTTCTCCACCTGAACCGCCCTCATGGTCAGGAACCCTTTGGCCTTTTTTTGACTGACTTCATGTTTTCCCTTCCATGCCTTTGACTGACTTCATGCTTTCCTTTGTCATTTCAGTTTATGTTATTTAAAATATACATGTAGGTCAAAGCCAAGGCCAGCTGACTGTGCTGCATCCACAAGGATGATTGTGGGGATGAGGAAGGGTGCAAACACTGCAGATGCTGCCTTGTCCGTTGTGAGGTGCTTGAGTTGAGGAGCCCTCCTGCCCATCCCAGTGCTCACAGCTGGTCCTGGTCTGGGTCCTGCCCTTCTCACCCCACCTGGCAATGGGGGTGCCCAGCAGACTATCTCCTGTGCAGTGGGGAAGCATTGACTCAAATCACTGTAGTCCCATGCGTTCGGATCCCATCCCACTGCTGGCCATTTTCATTTCAGTGTCCTAAGCTCTGTGACACTGGGGTCTCCACCCAGGTGACCACAGCCCTGTCAAGTGTGGAGCAGCTCTGTGCCTGGTTGGTGAAGGAAAGGGATGCTCCAGTTTCCACTGGAAACATTATATATATTTTAAAAATCCCACCTACCTCCCAGAGCTGGTGATTTAGATCAAATTTTCATTTGTGGGGAGCACAGGAAGGAGGCTCAGAGCTGCACTGTGCTGCTCACTGCCCAGAGAGGGCTGTCAGGACCCTTCCTATGGGCATTTTGGCGCTGAGCTCACATTAAAGGGGTGCTTTTCTCCCCAGAGCAGCAGCATTTACCGGACTTCTGGTGCTCAAAACCTCCATATGAACCAAACCACTCCCAGTTACTCAGTCCCAGCTCCAGGGAGGTCCAGAGCTGCGGCAGGGAGCCAGACCCCGTGAGGAAGGAATTGGCCAGACCCCAGGCAGGATGCAATAAGGCTGGCAGCTCGGGTCCCGTGCTACTCTCCTTCACATGTTTTTTCTTTTCTTTTCTTCCTTTTTCTCTTGAGAACTGGCTCAGACGGCACAATTACAGCACTGAAACCTGAACAAGCAAATAAAAGGGATTTGTCTGGAGTTGGCAGCAGAGCAAAATTCCTGCAGACGGTGAGGCTGGGCCAATCCTGGCCCCCTGCACCACAGCTTGACGGGGCAGTGCTGCCCTGTCTGCTGGAGTCCCTGCACTTTCTGGCAGAAAACCCCTTCTCAGCCAGAGAAATGCAAAAGCCACTGGTGCCTCAGCTTCTCCTTCTGTCTGACAGCATAACAGAATCCTCCTGGGCTGGTCCATCAGAGTCGGAAGGTGTTCAGGAGAGACCAGGCACAGAAGTGCCTTGGGTTTTATTTTGCTTTTTTTGGGTGTAAAACATGCTTTCAGAGAAGCCGGGCCTTTTTTATCCAGCCTGATCCCCTTCCTGTTTTGCACACAAATGAGCTGGTGGAACTGGGCCACGCTCGGGCCGAGGCTGCCACAGGGAAATCCAAGAGCCTCACGGAGCAGTCAAGAGCTGCTTGCTGGGCTCCCTGCCGGTGCCCGGGGCTGGCCCCCGGCCAGGGCTGCCATGCCAACCCTCCTCAGGGCCAGGCTTGCCTTGCCTGTGTTGGCACAAATCCAGGTGGTGCTGGGTGGGGATGGAGCTTTGGTCTGGCTGGAGAGCGCCAGGTGGGTCCCACGCTCCGTCCCTGGCTCTCCATGTGCTCGGCAGGACGATGCCCTGCCTGGGCAGCTGCATTTTGGTCTCAGTCCTTGCTCCCCTCTGCTTCACACCCAGTGCCTTCGTACCCTGTAGGGAGCTGGCTGGGGATGCTGGTGCTTCCTGCCTGGCAGGAAGGGCAGTGGGGATGTGATGACTGAGAGAGGGGACACCTTGAGCAAAAGCTCTTGGCCAAAATGAACCAAACCAAGGGCTGTGTCTCCCAGACTCCTCGGATCCCACTGTGGGAGAGGGCTGTCTGACTGGCAGGCTGGACCTCAGCCAGTAGTTGAGCTCCACTCCCACCAAGGTGAAGGGCAGCAGAGTGGCTCCAGGGGCACAGAGAGGGCTGGTGTCTCCTCATCCCAGCACCCAGTCTTGCCATTTACAGTCACTTAAAAATTAAAGAAGCCAATATTGCTGCACAGCTGGAATCGGTCACTGCCACAGAGCTTAATTGAGGTTATTTGTTGGCTCTAAAAACCTTTGGTCATCTCTGTTGCTGGCTGCTCAGATGTTTCCTGCAGCCCATGCCCCAAGGAGGGGGCCACCCCAGGCTCTGCAGATCCTGTCCTTAGCTCCAGGCACCTAGAGTGTCCCGGAGACCTGACCAAACCTGGTGTCCATGTGACTTCAGAGGGTGTTGCCCCAATAGCATGCAGCACCAAATTCCTTTGCTGGCCGATTTTTGGCACAGTTCCTTTCTGGGGGCAGAGGGGGCTGAGCAGCTCCTGCCAGCCCAGCCGACTGCACTCAGAGCACCTGATCAGCCCAGAGGTCAGGCTGATGTCAGGGATGGGGGGAGCTGGACTGGGAAGGGTTAATGTGGCCACTGGCCCAGGCACAGCACCGGCACCTCCTGGCAACCCGGGAAGAGAAGGATGCTGGTCCCTCCCAGGGCACCAGAGGTCACTGCGAGCCTGGGTACAAAGAAAGGGGGGCTTCTCCTGCCAGTACCTGAAAGACCCTGGAGATGCACCCTCTGAGCAGCTGCCAGCCACAGGGTTTTGTGGTCTACAGGGAAAACCCACCAAGTTTGGCAAGTAAATACACTCCTGTAACAAAAAACATGCTTTCCCAGTCCTTCCCTGCCCCTGTCTGGGTCTGGGCAGGAGGGACATGGAATCATAGAATAGTTTGTATTGGAAGGGGCCTTAGAGGTCATTTACTTCCAACGCTCCTACCGTGGGCAGGGACACTTTCCGCTAGAGCAGGTTGCTCAGGGCTCCACCCAGCCTGGTCTTGAACGCTTCCAGGGCTGGGGAGTCCACAACTTCTCTGGGCAACCTACGCTGGTTCCTCACTACCCTCACAAAAAAGTACTTCTTTCTAATATCTCATCTAAACTTACTCTCTTTCAGTTTAAAGCCATTCACCCTTTTTCTATTACTACACGCCCTTGTCAAAAGTCCTTCTTCAGTTCTCTTGTAGCCCCTTTAGGTTCTGGACGGTGCTTTAAGGTCTTCCTGGAGCCTTCTCTTGTTCAGCCTACTCTTCTTCAGGCCCAACTCTCTCAGCCTGTCTCCAGCCCTCTGAGCATCTTCATGGCCTGCCTCAGGTCCACATTCTTCTTATGTCGGGAGCCCCAGAGCTGGACAGAGCACTCAGGTAGGGTCTCTCAAAAGCAGAGCAGAGGGACAGAATCTCCTCTCTCGACCTGCTGGCTGTGCTTCTCGCAGTTCATCCGCGCCTCCATGGCAGAGTCCAGGTTCGGGCCATGGCTGCGATTCGCCGCTAAACAGTGCCATCTCCTGGCAAAGCCACCGGCCATGCCGGGCCCTGCCGCTGTGCTGGGCAGCCTGCAAAAGCACGCGAGGCCCTGGGCGCCCCTGCAGCACCCTGACCCTCAAATCCATCCATGCCTGCTCCACGCCCTTCCCCTGCCCCTGGCAGAACCTCTGCCTCGCTGGGAGGGGTGATGCCATCACACGGGACATGAGTATGAGCTGTCTCTCGGGATGATCACCAGAGCCGGAGCATCCTCTTGGCGCTGGCTTTGGGTGGCTGCCGCCGGCAGAGCTGGGATGAGGCAGAGCCTGGAGATGTTCAGCTGCAATCCTTGGGTGCCTGCATTGAACCTGGGCTGCACAAGGCTGAACACCCCTCATTGGCCATCCTGAGAATCCCCCCGATGGGAGTCCCATGGATTCTGGCAGAGGCTCATTGAGTCTGAGGTGATCACTGGTCATGCCTGGATGGAAGCAACAAGGTAACCTCACTCTGCAAACGGGTAAACTGAGGCACAAAGTAACAATGCGTGGAGGACTCAACCACAGCCAGAGAGACCTGCAGGGCAGAGCGACCAGCTACCCCCAGGATTTCTGTCCCCAACCTGTCCCCACCCCTCCTGTCTTCTGCACAGCACCTCTTCACCCTGCTGTGGTGGCTCAGGGAGAAAATATAATAGCAATACAGCTTCCCTGCCTCCACCCAGCACTTATACTGCCTGATAAACAAAATGGAAATAAATCCTCCTGCGTTTGCAGCAAATAGGTCTCCATGGGGGGTTGCTTTCAATAATTCAAATGCTGTTGCAGAGCAGAGCCCACGCCAATGGGTTTTAATAAACACAGCCGTAATGTGACATGCAATTTATTATTAAGCTTAAAACGGGAAGCAAAGAGTTTAATAAAAGCACCAGGTTCCCTGTATCAGTCACAGCAAGTGGCGGGGTGCTGGCTGTGGGGGGCGGCTGGGTGAGCTGGCTGCAGGGACAGACAGAGCTGGGTTTGCTTTGCCGTGTGCCCCTCAAGCTGGCACTGCAGGAATCCTGGGCAGCGCATGGAGATGTGAGCCAGACCAGGGAAATGGGGGTTATTGCGAGGACAGGGGTAAGGTGTGAAATGCTGCACCCTGTACGGCTGCCCAGCCATCCAGGGAAGAGCTCTGCCCTGGCATCACAGCTTGCTTGCAAGGGCAGATTAAAGCCTTGGGTTTAATCCCTCTCTCCAAAGCTTTCTCACCCTTATCCCTTCCTAAGTCAGGTCCACCTGGGCAGCCATTTTCTGCTCCACCCTGACCACCCCTGGGCTGCCTTTAAAAGCAGGCAGAGGGGAAAGCTGGGCCTCCTGGAGACAGAGGGGCTGTGCAAGGTGAGGTGATGCCAGGCATGGGGAACAGCTGGTGCCTGCTGCTGCAGCAAGTGTGTGTGCTGTCCACTGGGCTGCATGGGTGGCCCCTCCAGACACGGGTTTGTTCAAGGGCTGGTGAAACGCAAGAGCTCGTCAGGGAGGTGGCTCAGCTGAGGTGGCTCGACTGGTCCAGCTATGTCTGGAGGCACCTCTGTGTACAGGTGAGGGCTGAAGGATGTTGCACCATCCCATATTCATCACCTAGAAGGATCCAGATGCTGCTTTCTCCCTGTCCTTGTTTTAGGCCTACCTGGACACTTGAATGCTGGCACTTCCCTCCTGTGGCTTTTTTGCCTCCTCTCCTTGGTCTTGCATCCTGGCTGTGCCCTTTCTGTTTGGGAACAATCCTGCCAAACCCCAGCACACACTCCTGCAGAGAACAGCACAGCAGGTGGAAGAGATGTAAGAAGTGGTGCAGGGACTGCCCACACTGCTTCCCCATGAAAATCGAGTTTGTATGACTGCCCTGTGCTCTAGTTTGAGGAGTGGTCTCAAGGAGAAGCTTGTGTTATATTAGATAAGAGATAGTCCCTTTTCTGCCAAGGCTGTGGGAGATGGGGAGCTTTGTCCCTTTCCAGCCAAATGACAGTCTGGGGCTGAGCCAGGGGCTCCAGGCACCTGCAGCTCCTTCCAGCAGAGTCAGCAGCCTCCTATCTTAAGGAGGGCTTTCCAGCCAGATAAAGCCATGCAAACAGCCTCTGTCCTCCAGCTTGGCTGACGTGCTGGCAGGGCTGTGCGTGGGGCAGCGTTTGTGGGCTCTTTAGCTGGTGTTGACAGCAGAGGTTTTATGCTGGGATTGATGCGGGGTAACACCCTCTGGCTCTGCCAGCAACAGTGCCTGCTGGAGCCTGTAAAAGGTTTTAACTTGAGACTACTTTTTTTTTTCTCAGCTGTGTCTGTTGAAAGCTCCACTTCCTTTGGCTTGAAAAGCCCAAGAGCTGCTGATGTGGCTCTATCCATGACCATTACTGAGGCTGAGTGGGATGTTGAATCTGAATCCAGTGAAGGGACATGGTATCTTGCATGGTATCTTGCAGGGATTGTCACCTTGAGGTGATGATCCCTGTGCAGATTCATGAAGAGCAGTACCAGGTCAGGAAGGGCTAGAGGGCGCCCACACTCTCTTTGCATTGCAGGTGATTTTTTGACCTTCACCTGTGGTCAGATGGGGAAAAGACCCATCCTTAGTGGTGTGTGGGGATGGTCCTGCTTGTATCTCCCCCTTTGTGCTCATCTGATGTCCTGGGTTTGCTCCTTAGGGTCTGGGCTTTCCCCTCTTCATGGGCCTGGAATTTGAGACTGGGGTCTGACTCCATGGGGAGAGGGGAATGAGCTGGAGTGGGCAATAATCCATGTGAGGATACAACCTGCAGGGAGCACAGGTATCCCTCAGGGAGTGCCTGGGGTGTGTTATCTCAAAAGCAAGGAGGTGCTCAGCAGGGCCCTGCCTTATCGGAGGGCTGGTTGCTGTCTCTCCTCGCAGCCCTTTCTGCCCCGGGGCTGCTCTCTGTCACTTCTCTGCTCCGTAACAGCCGGAGGCAGGCGGAAATGGGAGCCCCTGTGCCTGGTCCCTGCCAGAGCACACTGCTTCGGAAGTGGGGGGGTATCTGCCTTGCAATTACTGTGCCTTTGGCTTGGCAGGCCTGAAAGTGTGAGTGATGGGGTCTCTGCAGAGCAGCCCCTGAGCCCTGGCAGGTTGGGAAGGGCTCGTACCCATCAGCAGCTTCCCCAGCTGCCTGTGCTCTGCTGGTTTGAGAATGTGGGAGGGGAGCAGGGGACAGCAACTTTGGGCTACTTGTGAAAACCCCAAATATTCCCCTGGCTGGATGTCCACATTCAAGGCACAGCCTGAGCTCTCACCTTTAATAATCTTCCTCTCTGAGCTGTGTCTGTGAGGAGAGGCAGAAGCCTCAACTTTCATCTCCCATTCCCCCCATCCACCTTTCCCACTTTGCAGCCATGTGTTGACGTATGTGGTGAAGGGCTGGGGTGGCTGTTCAGCATCTCTCCAGGACACCTGCTGCAGCCAGTCCTTCCCTCAGATAAGAGTTCAGGTAGGAAGAATGAAATAGAAAAAATTCTGGGTTTGCGTCTTATCTGGTGTCAGTGGGACCAAGAAGGTCCAGGGACCCCTAGTCTCATGTGTCCTGCAAGTAGAGCTGCTGACAGTGGACTAAAGCCCTCCACGTCTGTAGATAACAAACCATCAGCCACCAGGCTGCTGTGTTGCAGGACGGGAGTGGCAGCTCCCCTGCAAGCATTTTGGGAGGGAGGATGCTGCCTTCCCTGCCCAAGGACGGAGGAGCCAGAAACGAGTGATGCCAGCTCAACGGGGCTCACTTTAAACATGGAGAAGATTCAAAAGCGTGAGCCCATTGGGATGGTGTTCTCAGGAGTTGTCCAAAGCTCCAGCTCTCTCCCACTGCCAGCTCGCCCTGGCCTTGGGAAAGGAAGGGTTAAGCTGCGGGACTCAGCAAAACAAGTGCTCTCTGAAAAGTCAGCCAAGCTACCTAAATGCCGGCCTCCCCTCTGCCCCCAGCCTTATCCATCTCTCTTATCTGCCCTGGGCAAGAGCGGGGCATTTCCCCTCCTCCGCTGACGAGGAGCAGAGCTGGCGACAGGCGGAAGCTGGCTGGGAGCACAGGGCTCGAGGGAGGCCGTGCCCGTGGGGTCCCAGCTGTGGGGCGGCCTCTGTGGCTGCGGGTCAGAGATGTGGAGGGGCGGTACGCTCCACCATGGGGCCGGATGCACTGACGGATTCCCTGTCCCTGGCTGTGTCACACCCTGGGTACCGCAGCAGCACCTCATTTCTGTGGCATGCACACGGGGAGCCCCCCAGCTCACATCAAGGGGGTTATCAGCTCTGCAAAGGCTGGGCGCTGATATTTGGGGGCACAGCCGCCCGGCTAGGGGTGACTGGTGCAGGCCAGGCAAGCTGGGACCCAGCCCTGTCAATGCTGGGAGTGAGGATGGAAAGGGTCCGGGGTGTTTCACCCAGCGAGGGCTGCGGTGGGAGCAAGGTGCCGGGGCATCTCTGGCGGCGTGTGAGCTCTGCCGACACGAGGCAGGCTTGGACGGGCTGTTTAATTAAATGTGAAGAGCTCTCCCGCTTCACAAGCTGCAGCACTCACTGCAGCCTGAGCGATTCTGGGAAAGAGTCCTTTTATTAAAAGAGAGAGAGGCTCTGGCTCTGCCAGGCAGCCATCAAATGGCACATTTAATTGTCTCGGCTCGTTTAGCTGTCGCACAGGGAGGCATGTGCTCTGAGCCCCTCAGCCTTCACTACACAACCTCCCCGGCAGGCACTCGTGCTGCCTGCGTCCTGCGTGCTCCTGCTGCCCTCCAGGAGGGCTGGCGAGGAGTGCATGGGAGGTGAGCCTTCATCCAAGGTCAGCGCTGGGGGCTTGCTTGGTGCTCTGACGGCCCAGCCTACTCCAGGGCTGAGCACTGGGGTTCAAAAGGGCTCGGGAAAGAGCCTGGAGGGATGGGAGCCTTCTGGGGCCGTGGGAGCTGCCTGGAAGACACAGAGTAACTAAATGACAGCTTAAAAGTATCTTCTCATTTATTCCCGTGGCAGAACACTTCTGCCTCTGAGGAGGGCATCCTGCCCTGGTTTCAGTGTGACAACCTCAGTGTGTAAGTCATGGGACAGGCTGGCAGTGGGTTGGGATGGTTGTGCTGCACTTTTCCTCCAGGAACTGAAGTCCTTGGAAATACCTTCTGGCCTCTGCACCATCCCAGCAGGAGGGAATGGCCTGTTCAGGGCGCACATGAAGGGAGAAAGGACCTCTGGGTGGTTTTGCTTTGAATCTGCTGGGTGATATGGAGAGGCTGATCTTGGGTTCAGCTGCTGGTGCTGATCCCATCATCCTGGAGGAAAGGCTGTTTGGCTGGGTGATGGAAGATGGACCTGGAGGGGGAGTCACAGCCTTTCCCGTGCCTGTGCGGGAGCAGCCACGCCAAAACTCACCATTTGGAGAGGAGAGGGGGAAGGAAAAAAGATCCAGAGGGGGAGGAAATACAGTCTTTTATCAAAGCCTCCTACTTCAAAGCTGTCCAGCTGAAGTGCTCCCCTTTGGTTTAATTTGAAGTGATGTTTCCTTCAGCAACTGCAGCTAAATGGTATCAAGCCAGGCTGAAATGGCTGGAAAGCCTGGAAAGGCACTGTTTGGGAATGGCTCGAGGCAGACCTTCCCATTAGGGTCAGCCTTGAAGGGCTTTCCATAGGGATGAAAACTGCCAATGCTGGCATTTCACATCCCTCAAGTCCTAGCATGGGATAAAATCCAAACCCTTTTGGGAACGGGAACAGGGCAGTTTCTCATGCTGAGTGCCTGGGGTGGCTCCATCTGTCTGAAGTGGCTGCAGTGTCTGTGCCCTTGAGCAAGGGGAAGGCAGGAGATGGAGACCTGGGTGCTGCTCTGCCCTCAAGAACCAGTGCTTGTGGATTCCAGCCTGCAGCCTCCCTGAAGGTGCTTTGGCAGCCCCTGCACACAGGTGAGAGCTAAACCAGATTGCAGGGGGTAGCAGGGGAAGGGGCATGAAGCCATCTTCCTGATTAATACCTCCAAACCCTCTTGAAGTGGAAGAGGAAGGACACTGCTCCCTGTGCCTGCGAATTTCTGTGTAGGGGCAATGGGGAAAAACAGCAACAGTGGGGCACGTGCTGCACTGTCACAGCATCCCTTAACTACAAAAAACAAAAACGAAAACGAAAACAAAACAAAACCAAACCAAAAAAAACCCCAAAAAACCCCAAAAAACCCCAAAAAAAAAACCCCCAAAAAAACAACAAACTGACTGGGAGGCAAAGCAGCTGGTTTTTCCTGGGAAAGACCAATGTTCTCCTGTCTGCTGCATAGGAACTGATTTTCCCCAGCTGGCTGGAAAGAAGCTGCTTTGAAGGCAGCTGTGTCCTGTCCTTGCTCGGGGCAGCAGGGCTGGGCACCCCCTGGGCAGCGTGTCTGGTCACTGGGAGGACAGAGGTGATCAAAACAGGCCAGCTGCTCTGTAGAGAGGGAGAGGGGCATGTCCTGGGAAACAGAAAGGTCATGGTCATCTCTTTAACCTCCAGAGGCCAAAACAAGATTTTAATGGGAATGACTGTGCTACCACCAAAGCCACTGACCAGGAAGGAAAGTGAAGGATAAGTCACCTCTTGCTGCACACGAAGAAGGGATGCTCAGAGATGTGTGTCTGCTGGGGACTGCTCATAGCATCTGTAAACCTTCTTCCACAGAAAAGACTTGAGTGTTGTTCCAGCCAGACGTTGCTTTAGGGAACAGTCCTTCAGAGATCTGTGATTGTGGCAGAGCTGGGACCCTGATCTCAGATTTTCTTAAATTAACTCTCAAAGGAGAGATGCTCAAGTACATGTTTGTGCTTGCAGTGATGAGAGCTCTGTGGAGCACAAGGCAGCTGACCAGGTGCTCTTTCTCATGCTTTCCTTGATATTTGGGAAAAGGTCTCTGCCATTCTCAAGAGAAGTTTTGAAGCGGCATGAAGAGGCGAGGAGGAAAAAAATTCCTTCCACAAGAGTGGGGTGGAAGGAGCTGTAATTTCCCTTCTGCCAGTCCAGCAACCCCACATCCCCCACAGCAGATCCATTCCAGCACTGGTATGGTTGCTGCTTTCTCGACTCTCCCTCCTCCTCACCCCCTCCTCTCCCTCCCCACAGCTCCACTCCACGTGCTCCCAGCTGCTCTAGGATGATACAGGCAGGCGCAGAGTTCATGGGAGCCGTACCTGTGCTTTGTCTTCATCTGTCACCCCTCCTGACAGTCAGATCCATCTTAAACTGGGAGCGAGAGGGGAAGAGAGGGAAGCAATAATTAACCTCTGTGCAGGCCGCTCCCGAAATGCTGCAGCCTGGTGATGCACGAGGAGACATCCCTGACACTTTTATTGCTACTCCAGCGCTGTTCTGCGTCTGTAGGAGGTGATTTGGCCGGGCTGGGATACCTGAGACTTTCATTATGGTTGAAGAGCTGCTGGCACCCGCAGCCTTTCTTTGCTGGGTGCATTAGTGAGGGCTCCCCACCACCCTTTCTGACAAAGCTGGAGGGCAAAACTCATTTAGGGTGTTTGCAGGCTGAGCAGGAGTTCTCATGGTTCAGCCCTAGGGGTGGGTGCAAGGTGTGTGTTGGATTTAGGAGCTGAAGTTGTTTCTCATGTGGGCGCAATAATTGTGTGCAGAAGCAGAGCTGGTGTGTCATTCCAGCCCCAGGGTAAGCTGCCAGGATGTGCCTGACATTTAGGGCAGGACCCCAGGTGTTATGGAGCCTGTGACAGATCACTGGTGGCAACCTGGTCCCATACCTGAAAGTTTCCTTGATGGGGATATGAAGTGGGGAGAGGGGCTGGGGATTTCGGGGCCCTGGTGATGCTGTGCTGGACCATAATGCCATCTTGACAAGGGATAATGCTGAACATCCCCCTGGTCCCTGCAGCCTCCTGACATGGGTGCTTGTGCCTGTCCTGGCACTCTTGGGGTCAAGTGACCTCACAGCCACCTCCCAGCAATGCTGGGGCAGCAGTGACACTGCACAGCTGACAAATGTCAGCCACGCACCTGCCTGGTGAGGGCTTGGTAGCAAAGGAGTCCTGCAATTAAAGCAGCATCAGTGGCCAAGCTCCACAAGATGCAGAGACAACAGTTATTCTTGTAAACCCAATGGAGCCCACGGACAAACACAGCCCA
This sequence comes from Picathartes gymnocephalus, assembly GCA_013390045.1. Classification (NCBI taxonomy): domain Eukaryota; kingdom Metazoa; phylum Chordata; class Aves; order Passeriformes; family Picathartidae; genus Picathartes; species Picathartes gymnocephalus. The sequence goes on from WEKY01025773.1 coordinate 1,262,983, forward strand.
ACCCTCCATGGAAACCAGGAAAAGCCATCCAAGGGTTGGTGTGTGGCTTGGTTCTTCTGCAGGATTGCTGGGCTGTCAATCGGAGCAGTGGCTGTGTTTCGTTACATGCTGATGCCCATTCAGCAGATGTTGCAAACTCACCTCATATGAGAGCAAGGAAAAAATTAGTGCCAAAAGCACTTGGCAGTCAGAGCCCGAGCTGTGCTGATCCAAAGCAGTTCATGGTCAGGCTGGTGATGTCTCAAACTCCTGGTCCTTCATGCGCAGAGGCTGGGGAAGGATGGGACAGCACTGACCAGAACTGGGAACTGGGTGTAGGTCCACATGCTGCTGTGGGATGTGCTGTTGTGCAGTGTCTTGTCATGTCCTGGACATGAAAGGTCCTGTGTGTGGGGAGGGGAGCCGAAAGGACTCCCTGGGATGTGTCTTTGGGATAGCACTGGCATGTCCTGTTTGCCCATGAGATGGGTTGCAGCTGCTGTTTCTCCCCAAAAACAGTCCCAAGCTGTCCCCAGACTGTGAGCAGTGGGAACCTGGTCTTAGGTCCCACTGCTGTTCCCAGGGTCTGCAAAAAGGGGCAACCATCCAAGGACTGTCAATCTGCTGGATTGGAGGGTCAACGGGACTGTTTAAATTAAGAGAAACACACTTAAAAGTAAGATCCATTTTATTTTTCAGTTGTTTTAGCAGTGAGAGGGGCTGAAATAAGCCTTTCCACTAAGATTAGAGGGGGCTTAGCCAGCTCTTGGGATCTGCAGAGCAAATGGGGTCCTTTGCCAGGTGTTTTTGTCATAGAAATTCTTTATGCAAACCCAAATTAGAGCTGTCAGTGTTTGTAGGCAGGTTGATATGAACTGTCCTGAGTATTTCTAAGACAACTACGGAGGATCCTGGCTTCTCTTCCAGCTTTGAATTTTCTAGTTGCAGTCTTGGTCCTGGTAGATTTCCTTCTCTGTGTCCTGGCACCCATGTTTTAGAAACTGTCAGCCCCATCACTGTCCCCAGACTGTTTCTAAGGGGTCTATGCAAAGCCATCAAGAAAAACAGGGGTGCCATTAGGGCCAAATTCCCAGTGGAAGGCACTCTGCTCTGAAGAAAACACAGTATTTGCATGTAAGAAGGCATTGTTTGTATCAGCTGGAAAGGGGGAAACTGAGGCAAGGAGGATGACACTGACTTTCCCAGCCGAGGGAAGGACTTGGTAGCAAGCCCAGAGACAACTCAAAAGTCTTGTAAATCTTTCATCTTCCAGCTGCAGAAGCATCATTTGGGAAAACAGGTCAGCACACTGAAGAAAACCAGTCCCAAACTTTCCAGCTCAGCCTTCAGGGGGTAGTTTGCCAGGGGTAGAGGGGGAAAATGTTTCTGAGCACCTGAAAGGTCCGAACAGGCTGCAGATGAGGTCGTGCACGAGTGCTGCCAGCTCCCTGGCTTTTGAGAAGTGAGAAGACTCGGCCTTTCCCTGCACAGATGGGGGTTTAATCAGGCGCAGTTCAAGCACATGGGTGTTCAGCACTAATCCAATTTCCCTCCATTCATTAGTGTGGTTATTCATCACTCGGGAATCGTGAAAGGCTGTGAGTCCGTGTGGATGCTGGAGAGTGGCAGTGCCGCTCGGTGTGGGTGTGTGACCACGAGCTCCTTCCTTGCTGCTGAGCCTGACTGTGGGTGGGGATGGCAAGTGAGCTGCTGGGGGATCTCAATCCCTTCACAACAAATTGCAAGCCAGGCTTGCTGCACCAGGCTCTGGGGATCAAGTCATCTCAGGCTTGTCCAGCAGTCCTATGGGAACTGGCTGAAGCACAGGTTAATATAGGCAGGCAAGGAGCTGCTGAGCTGGGAGAGGATCTGAAGCGATGGAAGCTTGTGGCCCTGCTGTGCTCCACCAGACCCACCTCCCAGCGCTCGGTGATCCCACAAAACAGAAGGTTTTAACAAGATGGTCCCAACCCAAGCTGGAGAAAGGCCGTGGGCTGTGAGAGCAGAGCTGTGGGGAGAGGGTGAAAGAACGGCCCCCCCTCCAGGCTGGTCAGAGCTTGGATACAGCACCTGCTGGAACGGCCACTGGTGAGGCTGCACGGGGAAGGCATCTGCCTTGGGTGCATGTTTGCTTCTTCCCAGGATGTGCCAGCTGCCCTTCCACCTCTGCCAGCTGTGCCGGGGTAGACAGGTCAGGAGGCTGCCAGAGCACCTCATGGCTGTGCTGTGGGACCCTGGCACACAAGAAGAAGATAAGACATGTGTTTCCCTCTGTTCCTTTCCCCCATGTGTGGAGCTCAACACTTTTGCTTTCCAAAGTTTTCACAAACGTCTAAGATACTCCCTTTTAATTCCCAGCTCCTGTCATCAATGTGAATGTTCTAGCCATTAAAGGCAAAGAAAGAAAACTATCCTAATGGGTGGTGTAAATTTTGGTGTGGGGTGCAAGAAGGGGGCTGAAAACACAGAGGAATCAAAGGCTTGAGCGGATACAAGTGTGTTTTCCTGCTGGATTTATTCCCCAGTGAGAGTAGATGGTCCTTGTAGCATGGCTCACAGGGGTGAGAGTTACTGCCCTGCCCCAGGGAGCTAATGGGTAACTACCAATTAGTGGCTAGAGAGACACTGGATAATTCTGATTATTGTGAGGTGTCTGGGGACACCTGGGTCATCGCCATGGGGCACCTGGGCTGTGAGCAGCTATTTAACAATGTTCTGGGTGAACCAAACTGGCTCTCATATCCTGGACAGGGTCTGGTCCTGCAGACCCACGTGAGGGTCTCAGCGCAGAGCGCTGGAAGGGCAAGTGGTGAAAATAGCTTGCCACCCATGGAGCTGAGCTCCCAAGCCTCTGGCCAGCCTGTCTGTCCATCTGGTGCCCTCTTTGGCTGCAAGCTGGGTATTAATGCATCTGAGATGCTGTGCTTCTCTCAGCCTAGAAGGTGAAATCACCCCCAGGCTGTTTGTTGGCATAGGGGCTCCTTGGCCTCTTCACTTGCCTTTTGCTTTGCTTTCCTCTGCAGGATTTGTCCTCTAAAGCACTGACCCCTCAGTCCCACTACCTGAACCCCTCATTCATTCCATTTCCAGCTCATGGCATCTTCCAAAACATCCCTGGCATCTCTGCAACCCCCTGCCCTCCCTGAGTCCATCTCCCCTCCCTGTGCAGCACCCCACTTCCCAAACCCTGGCTGAGCAGCAAGGCACTAACCCCGGCACCCCTCTACCTTCCGAAAGGGGCTGCTGGTGTTTGATGGGAGTAATCCATCTCCATCATTGTAATGACCGTTCCCATTAATCGGCCATAAACTAATAAAGTAAGCACTTTCCCCTCCACAGAGCCCCCCCCCAACTTCATTAAGTCTTTAGTACATTAATATGTCTTACTTAGTGTCTGCTTTGGCCTCTGCTTTTGTGGTTGGGTTTGGGTTTTTTAGTTTGTTTTGGGGCTTGGGGTTTTTGTTTTGTTTTGTTTTTTAAAATTTTTTTCCTGTGGGTAGCATGGGTTTACTTGCTGATGTTATTCCCTGCAGCCCCGAGGAAGCTTTGACAGCCCAGGTCATCCTTACCATCAGCAGAAACATCATGTGTGCTGATGAGCTGAGAAAAAAGGGACAGGGACAGGGATAGGGGCAGGGGAAGGAGGGAGGGAGGGAGGAATAAAAGATCCTGTACACCTCCAAATTAAATTTGTGATGCCTGGCATCAGATGGGCCCGCAGCCAGAGATTAATTCGACTGATCAAGTTATAAAGAGCGCTGAGGCAGGTAATCAATCTTGGAGCTGTCAGGCGAATAGGCAGCAGTATTAACCTGGCAAGACTCGCACACACATACACACGCACACACGCTGAAGCCTTTTTAATTCGTTTCACATTGGCTATTATTTCCCAGGCCTGTTAATTTTGGAGGGGCTGGGGGGTGGGGGGTAGTAGTGCTTTGCTCTCTCCTCCTCCATCCCTGGCAGCAATAGCTCCATTCAAGCTCTCCCCCTCGTGCACCCACCACCTCTACGTGCAAAGGGGAAGCCCTTGGACATGAAGTTGGAAGGCTTTAGCATCAGTTTTCCAACTACATTTTCTGCTGGATACTGAGAAGACTTGGGCTCAGTTTCCTTCTCTTTCCAGACTGTGGTGGTGGCATTACTCTTCCCCAGCAGCTCTCTGGCTGTGACTGATCCCAGGCTTGTGGTGCTCTGCCCAGGACACCCCCTAGTCACTCGGTGTCCCCATATGTCTCTGGAGGTTCATAGAACCACTGTTCCACTCTGGGTCAGCTGCAAACTGGAGCTTCTTGGAGCTGAGTCTGCAGAGCCCATAGTGGATGAAGGCCAGGAGCTCTCTTTGGAGGTCTCCCCTGGGAATGGGGTGTAAACAAATTAGCAGTGGTGGGAGCTGGGCAGCCCCTGCTCGGCCTGAGGCTTGGGATTAACAACCCTGCTGGCAGCAGAGGGGAGTTCTACCCGTACAGTCTGGAGACCCCTGTGCTGGCCAGGTGCTGGCCAGAGACCTTCTCTGGTCCAGCCTCAGAGGTGGACAGGGCAGGTCCTACAGACTCAGCATTGGGAGTCTAAAGAGCCTTGGATCAGCTCCATGGAAGGAAGACTTGCAGGCAGGAGCAGGGACAGGTTCAGCCTGGAACACAGGAATGGGTTTTTTCAGGAGAGAGCTAAACTTGGGGCAATTAGGAAGATGTCAGAAGAAGGAGTTTGGGGTGCTCAGCCAGCGCTGTAATGTGTCTGTGAGACCACCTGTGCCCCCATGGGGATTGTTGGCCATAAATATGGGCTCGGTTGCTGGCTGTTCATAGCAAACTACCCATGACATTAGGAGGCAGTGGGACCTCCTTCCATGAGGAGAGCAGGATGCAATCCCCTGATAACTCCTCTCTGACTGGGGACATCTTCTTGGGTAATGCAGTCAAGCAGCAATGTCTCCATGCGGAAGTCAACTGCTGACAGCCACCAAAAGATGCTGTTGGGTATTTTTCACCAGGTCAAACACACTGTGCCCCATCTGGCATCCTCCAGGGTCTGGGAGAAGGCCTGGGCAGGTGAACCTGTTTGTATTGATGCTGAATGCTGAGCATGGCTCAAATGGATGGGTCTGGGAGCTGGCTCTGCAGGGACATACACCTGGTGGCTGGTGGCCCTGCAGACCCTGCCTGAGCATGAGTGCTTGTTTACCAAAAAGGTTCAGGTACAAGTTATCCCCATACTGCAGCTCTTCTGGTTAACCCAGCTGAGAAAGGGACGAGAGGCCTCGCTGAGCCTGGGCTGGCAGCCCTGTGGCTCAGAGCTGTGCTGTCCCACGGCCAGGCAGGCTGGAATTTTGCAGTGGTCCTACAGTACTTTCCAAGAGCCAAAGCTGCAAGCTGTCAGCATGACACAAGCAGAACATGTGACTTGGGGTGCTGGGAATGCTGTGTCCTTCCTGGGATGTTCAAGTGGGTCCTTTCAGGCTGGAACAAACTGCGTGGGCAGCTGAGGGATCTGAGAAATCCTCTGTGGTGGGAGCTGGTGTCTTTGCAAGAGGAGTTTCTTTCCATGCAAGGTGCCCCGGTTAAATATTTCGAAATCCTTTCGCTCCCACAGTTTTCCTGTACATCCCCTTCAGGATCTGTCAGTCAGGCTGCAATGGCCCTGCTGAGAGCTAGGGCAGCTTGCAGCCAGCTCCTGCATCTCTGCATCCAGTATGAGTGTTTGTGCAGGGGCTGTGCCAAAGGCTGAGGGGGGGCACTTGCCTCTAGGGTGCTTGGAGTAGGTCTACCAAAGGGACAGAATTTGGGGAAGGATTGCTGGATGATGTGCTCAGCACCAGCAGCCATCCTCTGTGCCCCTCCCTCTCTAAAGGGAATGTGGGGATGGATACTGTGTGCCCCAGGGGTGTCCCCATCCTCCCTCATGTCCCCCACAAGGCAGAACAGGGGTGCTGGTGCTGCCCCTCTCTCTGTGCTGGGAAGGTGCCCTCTTCCCTCTGTTCAGAGAAAGATGTTGCAGCCATTCCCCCATCTCCTGTCCCAGTGGCCCCGTTCCTGCCATCCTGTGGTGCCCTGATTGATGCCATGGCTCCTTGCACCAGATCCACCAACAAACACCTGTATCCTCTGCTGCCTGTGCCAACCCCACCAGCTCACAGGGCTGCAGACAAGAGGGCTTCCTTCTGCTGCCAAACCTCTCCTGCTCAGCTCATGCCAGCAGATTTTGGAGCTGTTCGGTGCCAACGTCTTCTCCAATTAATCTTCCTCCTCCCTGGCTCCCCTCCTCACTGGACCACATCTTGGGGAGGATCCATCAATCTCGGAAGTGCCCAACAGAGCATCTGGAGCTCAGACTAGACTGTGTTCCCCAGCACCTTCTCCAGGTTCCTGGGTAGCAGTGGGGATGTTCTCTTCATATTTGATGGTGTTATTAACACGAGGGGGGGGCGAGGGGGAAGTAAGCACTAATTGATCTGGTAATAAAGTTAATAGAAGCTCTTATGAGCTTATCCATTAAGAATAATTAAGAAAGGGTGAGTGAGGGGAGGAGGTTGAAGGGAAATCCACCACGCCTGGGATGGGCTCGCTTGGTGAGGATTTACAGCTCTTCCGCCTCACACCCTCTGTCCTTGGTCTCCACAACTAAATCCTCTTCTGTCCCAGCTCCCAGGGTCTCAGGCAGGTCTAAGTTCTCCAGCTGGAACTGGGGCAGCTGAAAGCACGAGTCACACAAGCCTTGGGAGGTGTGAGACTGAGACCTTCCCTGTTGGTACCCAGACAAGAAGGGGGTCCCATGGAAATTTAGCAGGGACCACTGGAGAGGGTGGTGGACCTCTTCCAAAGATCTCCCAGCAGAAGGCGAACATCACTTCTTGCCAGGCTTTTCAGGGATGCTGGGACTGCTCTGGATCAGAGGTTGGCTTGGCAGGAGCAGCATCCCTGTGCCAAGCTGCAGACACTGCAGACTCTCCAAGTTGGGAAGGACCATAGGGCATCCTGGGCTGGAGACAGGATGACTGAGCTCTGCCATGGAGAAAAAAGTCAACCTCCAAGCCCCTGGTAAACACAATTGCCAAAAGAATCTCGCTGGGGTCAGAGGTTAATACAGACAGGGCTGCTCCTACAAATGGCAGGGAAAACAGGTGGGATTTTGGTGGCTGAAAACAGGAGGCAGCAGGGAGAGGTTGGGCTGTGACTTGGCAGAGGCAGGATCAGCCTGGCTGTGGGAAAAGGGGCTGCAAGGTACCTGGGGGCAATGGAGAGTAAGTCCCCTGCACCTTCCCTATTCATGGGACTGCAGGCAGTGTGACACAGTTCCTGAACTCTTGGGGACACTATCCCCTGCTTTCCTCACCTTGCAGAGCTCATTGTGTATGCTCAGCTTGATTGGTGCTGCCAGCTACCAGCACTGAGCTGGATTGCAGGGAGCTGGGCAGCACATGCCAAATAAACAAGGAATTCAGAGGATGAGTGTGATGCTGCAGCTCTGTCTACAGCAAACAGCCAGGTGCCCCAGGTTTGCTTTGCCTGTGAGCTGCCCCAAAGCAGGACAAAGTATCCCTGGCTCCCAGAAACTCAGCCTGCTCCTGGCCTGCTCCCATTCTATCCATCTGCAACCAGCTGGGACATGCAACCAGAGCGGGGCTGCGGGGCAGGCGGAGGTGGGGTTGCTTTGAGTGGCAGGTGGATTTTGCTGCAGGCACTGAAAAGCAGACACCAGGCAGTGAGGCTGGACTGGCTCCCCCACTTGACTCTCCCCCAGCCCGGACACTTACACATCCCCCCACCTTGGCTTTGCAGCTCAGCTCTATCCCTCCCTGCCCATCCCTTGAGCACTCTGTGGAGGCAGAGCCCTGCCCATGGGCCTCTGGGCAGCCAAAACCACATATGGCACTTCTTTCTGTCCTGCCTGTATCACATAAAGGGTGGCTTCACACTCGTGTGAATGATGTGGAAGCCCTGAGACCCCTGGCCATAGGGAGAGATGGGCTGGCTTCTCCCCCCAGTGGGATGCAAGATGGAGCTGGTGCCCAGGCTGAGTATGGGGGACATGGCAGGAGCAACCTGGAGCACCCAAGGCAGCTCAAGGCTGGCTGCATGCAGTGTCTGTGGGAGGATGACGCCTGCCTGCCCTGGTGCCCCCAAGGTTGATGCAGCAGGAGATGCTGTCTGTGTTTGTTCGCTTTGGGAAAAGGAGTGAAACCAGATCCAGCTGTGCTGCTGTTTGTGGCAGCGCCCTGACGCAGACACGGAGTACGTGGTAAAGAAAGGCAGGATGCCAGTGTTCACTGGCGAGGCCATGTCCCTCCCATGAGTGCCTCGGCCACAGGGAAGCATCTCCACACCGCTTCTCAGGACATCCACCTCTGTCCATCCTACCTCCACCTGCAGCCCTTCAGTGTCCTGCCTGGAGCAGAAAATCCCCTTTTTTTGGTGATTTTGTAGCATTGCTGTATGATGTGTACCACACGGGAATGGGGACCAGGCTGGTGGTGTGACTCTGCAGAGTTCCTTGGACTCCACTGCCACTTCAGCCTACGTGACTGGCAGAGGGTCCCTCTGAGGAGATCAGTGACATCTTAAAAGCTGCTGCAACACTAGCCAGTGGCTTGGAAACACCCATATGCTCTGCCAAGCCCTTGGGGAGGGCAGTCAGGGCCAGCAGGCTCCAAATATTGATCACGGCAGGCATGTTCATAGAACATCTTTCAAGCCCTGCCATCATGGAGAGCTATGGCCAGATGTCCCTGGTTTCAATACCCCGTGGGTGGAAAGAAGTGGTACCTGTTCCTTGGAGCCCAAATAACTCCAAGCAGCCCCCTGTGTCACCCATGGGTGACAGAGCCACCCACTGATATGGCAGACCTGGCATGTTCTGTGTGACCATGAGTCACCTCTGCACAGGGGTGACACCCGTTCTCCCCTGTGAATACAAGCTGACTAATGGGGCTTGGGACCCTTAGTGCTAACCCAGAGCAGTTATTTACATTTAATTAGCCAAATGAATATGAAAATAGACTCTGCCCAAGAGCCTACTAATAACTTTCTGTGTTAATGGCTTGTGGTAAGATAAGTCCTCCCTGGAAGATCACTGGGCTGTGCAGTGAAACGAGGGCCTAGCCAGGCTGCAGAGGGAAGTGGGGTTGGCCATGCCAGTGAGCAGGAGAAAGTTTTTCCTGCTAGGCAGTCTGTGACCATGGACTCTCCCCTTCTTTTCAATGAGTGCCACAGGTCTGATGCTACCAAGGCTCTAAAACATGTGGTTAAAGCCTCACCACGTGGATGAACTCAGTGGTGCCTATCCTGGTCCTAAATTTGGTGTCACATGGATCAGTAAATCTAGATCTGATTAAAGAGGCATTTTGTCGTTGAAAGTCATTATACAAGAGGGCAGAGTCTGGTATAACAATATCAGAGAGATCAAAGAGCAAAAAATGGTCAGTGTGCAGAGCCAGCTCAGGACTTGGATTCAAAGCCCATCATATCAGACACCTGTGATCCTGGCTACAAACCCCCAGAGCTCTCCCTCTTTGCACCCTCCAGCAGATGCAGAAGCATCTCTGTCAGGCTGCTGTTGTTGGAAATAAATCAGGTGGTGTTCATGTGGCACGGGGAGGAGACTACCTGGAAACAAGTGCAGCCCTGGAGAGGGTGAAAAAGAACATTTGGAATCAGTGGTTATCAAAGAAGTAAAATAACATTCAGCTTGTTAATTAATCAACGTTAATTAATTGTTCGTTATCTACTTAATGTTAATCAAGTCAGATGTTGCACTTAAAAAAAATATTTCTAAAATAACTTCTGCCCACCAAGCTAGTCCACTCCCATGGCATCAGAGGGCTGGTCTGACAAACCTGCAGACTTGTGTGATGGACGTGACCTAAGAGCCAGCTTTGTTGGCTTTGTGGTAAATCACAAATGCACAGGAATGTCAGAGTGTGCCTGATATGTGTGTGTTTGGTTTCTTAACCTGTCTGAATCCCACTAAACCTGATTAAGGCTAATATGAGGTGGATCCACTCAAAATGTCTTACAGTGGCTTGGGGTCTCTCCATTCAGCCTTGTCTCTGATTTCTTGCTGTCCAGGAACCCCCCAGCATCTGTAATTGAATGTGAGGGTTTCTGTCCAGGGCTGCAGTGCTGCATTAATCACCCCAACCTGATAGAGCCAGGACGATAGATGTTCCCAGCATGTGAAATAACTCATGTTAATCATTGTTTGTGATTTATCCTTTTCTCTGTCTTGTACATTAATTATGCAGGATGATGCTGTGGGAAACCAAGGCAAGGAAAGCCATGAGAGAGTCCTGTGGCTAGTGCAGGTGGTCTCTGTCCTCCAGATTTGAAGGCAGTGTGGGATGTAGTGGGATTCTGCCTCTGGCCCTGGACACATCCAGTCTGCAGGAGGTGCTTGGCTGGGGCCTTCACTCTCACAGGGGCCACTGGAAATTAATTGAACAGTTGACAGCCATGTGTTGAACTCTCTGGGCATCTCCACCTGGGCTTCCCAGGACAGGCTCTCCTCCCATCTGTCTTTGTGCTGGCTGCAGGGCTGTGTCCGTCATTGGCGCCACACTTGTTTTGCTGTGGGTGTTTTTCTTTGGCCCCAATTACACTCAGGCTTACACCAAAACAAACAAGCCCTGGGATGTGGAGGTACCTGGCTGGCTCAGACAGGCTGGTGCCACGGCTGGCCCCAGGGCTGATAAAGGACCTGCGGTGTCGCTGCGCTGGAGTCTGGGCTTGCAAAATGTGACGTGGTTTTTCTTGACGATTAATCACTGGGGACTGAGCAGCATCAATTAATGGGTAATTGGCCTGATTTTGGGTCGGGATTTCCAGGCTGGACTCCTTTTGGCCCTCTCTCCACTACAAAAATGAGCATCCACCTCATGGCACCTGGATGCAAAGCCCTGAGAGAAAAAGCCAATGGAGGTGTGGGTTGATCCACCGATGGTGGCAGACAAGGGGATTTCCTTGGGCAGGTGGGAATATTAACAGCAAACTCCAATATGTGGAAAATGAACACAGCTGGGATGAGGACATGACTGGCCTTGCACTCACCACTGCTGGCTGTGGCCCAGCCAGACTGGCAGCACGTGTCCAGTCTGAGCCATGGGGTGTTTTGGGACCTGGATGCTCTGAGGTGTTCAGCTCCCAGTTTGGCCCTGTGTGGGGTCAGAATTAAGGGCTGCTGTATTTAGGGGCGAAGTGAGATGCCTCTAATGCCAGGAAATGCAAATGTTCCTGGTTCACACTTGCTTTAGGAAAAACTGCCCTGAGGTGTCTGCTTGAAACACTTTGTGGGGAAACTGAGGCACCTAAGCAGCTTTCCTAAGACTGAAAACCCCTGATAAAACAGAGGACTTGTAGCCACTTGTGTGGCACTGGGGGAACTCCTGGGACATCCCCAGCCCTCTGCAGCGGAGCAGCCGCTTTGGAGGATGGAGTCTGCCAGTGGTGAGAGCCTTTCCCTTGGGCCAGGGAGCACATCCCTGTGCAGCGCGGCTGCCTCCGGGCATCAGCCGGCGAGCTCTGAACGCAGGTCAGCAGAGGAGTGCGGGATGGGAGAGTAATTTGATGCTCTGAGTGTCCAGGAGAGATCCTGCTGGAAATACCCATCTGACACTGCTTGAGATAAAGCAGGGAGGTGGGTTCACTTTAGCTTATCGGACACATTTCCTCTAGAGAGATCTCCATCAGCTCAGGGAGGAAACTACTGGATTTTTGTCTTTTGGTGACTTTTTTTTCCTTTTGAAATTTTTTTCAGGAGGAACAAAGACGGTCAGGAAAAAAATGTTTCACTTGGTCCTTACTTTGCTGGTGAAAAAGTTTTAGGTTGGAAAGTTTCTCTCTCTGTTTTGTTTTATTACCAGGAAATCAATTTTTTTTCCCCACAATTAAGATGAAGTAAAAAAATACCGCCTGGAGAATGAGGTGGAAAAGAAATTTTTAATCTGAAGAAGAGCAAGTGACACACTTGGATAGCTGTATTTTTCATAATTATCCAATGGAGACAAAGTGAAGCACAAACACAACATGGGAATTTCACATGCTACTTCAAAGCTAATTTAATGAAATTTCATTTTTCAGGGACAGAAGCAGCTCGTCAGAAAGCATTTACAGACATTTCTATCCTCAGGACCCACTCTTCTGCCTCCTGCTCCAACTCTGCACATGCTGGGGTGGTACAAAAGGACATTTTGGATGCCCTCATCCTGTGAGGACCCATAGGGGCTTTGCCTGTCCTCGCCTGCTGTGCAAACTGCTTCAGTCCTTACATCTGCTGTCATCAGCCCTTGCTGGGCAGATTTTGGGCTCTCAGAGCTGCCCTGCACCCCCCAGTCTGCAGGAGAGTGGTGGCTACCAGCCTGATCCTCTTCCCCAGGGTCACATCCAGGCACTAGGGCTCCTCAGCAGGGACTTGTCCCCCAGGCCATCCTCTCTGGGGAGCTGGACCCTCTCATCTCCCCCGCCTTCCAGCAGCAGCTGTGCAGGTACGTGAGCAGGATGCTGCGCTGCCAGGCGGGATTTCTGCTCACCTGGCACAAGCCCAGGGAGCTGTCGTCTCACCACTGCCGTGCTGCTAAACATCAGGCAGGCAGCATCACTGCCCCAAAACCCAGCAGCAGCTTCAGAGGATCCACCTGGCAAACTGCAAGTGTGAGCAAATGCGTCGTGGTGCACCAGTGTCTCACAAACACTTCTGCAAGGCTGTGAGCACATTAAGGACCTGTCTTGGTACAGCTTTGTGCAGGGACCAGAGCCTGGGGAACGCAGCCCTCAGGAGCTGGAAGTGCCTTCATCCATTTGTCTTTCCAGCTCCTTTTATCATGGGTTTTGAAAATGTGCCACTTGCTAGTGTTTGGCAAGTGCCCTTTTGTGCCTTTGCTCTGTGAAATGCAGCCCTGGGACAATGCTTTCCCCACTGATATATGATAAACCACTTTAATTCATTTTCCTTGGAATTTGCTGATCTGATTTGGTGAAGAGACACTTCTGCAGCCTGCCAAGTTTTCTGCTCTTACTTTCGGCTCTGTGTTAACCTGTCCCAATCATTGCTAAATATGAGGTTTGTGTTTGCTTGTAGTCAGGGCACTTCCCCATGGCCTCGATACTGAGGACCGTGGTGGCCTCAGGGGTTCCTATAGGCAATGGGCAGGGAAAACAGGCACTTGTCAGACAGAGCAGCCCGGAGGGAGGTGTCAGCACCGAAGCCATTGCTGGGGTGTGAGGAGGGCTGGGATGTGCTGGCCTGATGGTGGCCTGGGCCCTATGCCAGCCTGGCAGCAATATTAGGTCCTTGGAAAGTGAAGCTTCCAGGATCTCAGTGACCAGCAGTGCTGGGTGTGTGGCCAGGGTGGGCAGAGTGTTAAGTGGCTGATTGGGGTGGTGATGGATGGGAGAGATGTTTGGGGCTCATTAATTTCCTGGCAGGGATCAGCTTGTCACATCCTGTAATGCAATCATAGTGGGAACACATCTCGCTCAGGGAACATCAGGAGCACTCAGTCCAGAAGCAGAACGGTGCCTTGCAGCATCCTCCAGCTAATAAAAAATGCCACCACTGTGAGCATTTAGTCCTGCTAAAGGCTGGGCATGGCTCAGCCTTGGCTCTGTAACCCTCAGCAGGAGCACTGCTCCCATTTGGCTGATTTCTCCTGGCTGCCCAGCAAAGGTGGCTGTGTGGGGGATGTTAGAGCTCAGTTTAGTGCTGCCTTGAAACCCCACCATCCCTGGGTTGCAGGTGTCCTGGGAAGCCTCTGCTCTCTGGAAGTCTGGACTGGCTGAAGCACAGACCACAGCACTGGCTGTGGTCATTCTTCCTTCCCCTCCTGTCACTGCATCCAGCTTTGGGGCTTGCTGGGATCCCAAGAACAGGGTCTCAGTTGTTGGACAGGGGCAATTTCCCTCTTCCAGAGGTACTCTGGTGCAGCCAGGCTTCTCAGACACCTGTGACAAGTTACAGCCAGCACTCCTGCAGCCAGAGGATGCTGTGGGACAGGACTGCAGTGGGAGGTCAGGACAGGTGAGCTTGTGCTGCCTCTCAACCTGAAACTCCCCAAATCCCCAACCTCCTCCCCAAGAACCTCTACTTCCTGTCAACCAAAGCACTGGGAGAGCACGGAAACCAAAAGATTTTAAAAAAGAAAAGGCCCCCGTGGTGACAAACATGATCAGCATGGCTGTGAGCCACTCACCCACCCAGGGGACAAGCTCGGGGGGACACACACAGCCCCTCCAGCTGGGCCTAGGGAAGGGGGGAGGTTGTTTTTCCGGCTGCAGCATTGTTCTGCAGGACCTGAATAAACACCAAACCAGGGGCACCCAGGCAAAGGGCACACTTCCCTCCCAGTGTCTGGAGTCCTCAAGGAAACCCCTTTTGTCTCTGCTTTTGGCTGACCCTTGGAAAACACCTCCACTCCTTGCAGTCAGCAGTGCCTGCAGCAGCACCACAGGTCCTTTGCTGTTGGAGAGGCTGGGACCCAGGACTGTATTCCAGCTCCTGTGCAGACACCTGGTCCATGGTCTCCTCCGAGAGAGTCAGGATCTCTCATCTTCTTCTTCAGAGCCTAAACACAGTACCTGTGTACTTGAGAAGTACTTTAATTTACCCTTTCAGTGTGAATAATATTCAATAGTGATGATTTGATAACCATTTAGTTATTCATACAGTTTCTTTGCTACTATTGATTACTTTGGTTGGATGTTACTTGCAGACAATGGGGAGCTGAGGTTGGACTCAGCTGCACCACAGTGAGCTGCAGCACCCTGAATAAGGGGAGAGGTGCCCAGTGGTGGCTGTCCCCAGGTGGGACAGGACTGGGAAAGTGCCACTCTCTGGGCTCATGCAGGCAGACGAGGTTTGAAAGCTACTGGGTTTGTGGCTGACCTACTGATCTGTACCTCTCTGCTCCTGGGAGATTTTCTCTCTCTGAGCCATCCTGGGGGGTTCAGGACATGGCTGGGATCCATCAGGTTCTCTTGTCCTGGGCATGCTCTAACAGCAGAGAGGGCACTGGCAGCAGGGAGCTGGATGTTTGTGCTGGGCATGGAGCCTGGGGCTGGCACATTCCCCAGCTCAGCACGGGCCTCTGGCTTTGCAGGTGCAGCAGCACCTGATGGGCTCAGGACAGAACCTGAGTCACTCTGAGAGGGCAATTGCACCAGGACACTACAGTGTCCAGGGACAATGCTGTTCTACAGGGCAGCAAAGACCAGCTCTAGAGGCACAACCACGTAGGAACTGCCAGGACAGGTGTGATGTCAGGAATATAATTTTCCCATGCCATTCTTCAGCCCAGGCATGTCAGTGCTTGGAAATGTGTGTGCCCCCCATTTCCTCCTGTGCTGAATCAGATCTTGCCCCTGTGTAGGGAAGAGCTGCTGCCTGCTCAGCCTGCTTTGCTGTATGGCTCTGGTATCACCCAGAGAAGGCAACACACTTCTCCACGGCACAGGAGTTGAGGAGTGCAGGCTCATGGCCGGGGAGCAGCTTAGCAGCCCATTTTGGGGCTATTATGCAAAGCACTGAGAGGGCTGCAGATGAACTAAGTGAGGGACTAAGTAAATAAAGGATTGACCTTCCACCCCAGGGGCCAGAGGGCAGCTACAAACTAGTGCTAATGTGAAATAGAGAGCCAAACTTTGCAGACTCTGGAGGAATTTACCCTGGAAGCATCAAAGAAGGCAAAGGACTCATGTATCACCCTGTCTGCATCAACACAGGGATGATGGCCCTGCCACCCAGAGGACCAAGCTCTGGCCAGCAACTCTGGGAGGCACTCTGTGCCAGTTCAAGGGCTGAAGCAGAAAAGGTCTACAGGGAAATCCCTGACTCGGATGCCGGGGGCTGCTCACACTTTAAGCGTGGTGCCCCGTGGGCAACTCAGCACAAGTGATCAGCTGAGTATCCCCAGTGTCCTGCAAAGGCACCATGAGGCTGCTGGGTGCCATGATAGGGGGTAGACCTGGGAGCTGGTGGTTTTATGTTAACCTGTGACTGCTGGGACTGGGGACCACTGAGAAGGCTTGGGCTTTGTAGTACAGAGTTTTCAAAGGAGTTCCTAAATAGGGGTCACATCTAAATGTCTCAGGCTGGGCAGCCAGCATCCCCAGTTAATTCTGACCATATGCAAAGGGACACACGGAGAGTCATATGAGAGAGCCCGAAGACCACAAGGGATGGACGGGTCAATAGGAGTTGGCAGATGGACATGGCCACTGGAGAAAGGAAAAAAACAAGCAGATAAATGTGAGAGCTGGAGATCACCAGAGGAAAGCTTTGTTTGGGATATTTTGACTGAATTATTCCAGCAGAGGGAAGTTGAATCAAGGAGGGGTTTTTGTTATTGCTTTTCTTGCTCTTGTCTCAGGGAAAGAGATGAAGCTCTACCTGTTATTAATAGCTTGTGATGCGTGGGCTGCCACAGAGCACTTCTGATAAACCTACAGGGTCCCCAAATACTCCTAGTAAGGCACGAATTCATTCACAGGATCATGGCAATGCGCATAAACCTCTCTAGGCCTGTTACATTATGAAAGCCTGTGAGTGATTTACACCCTGTTAGCAGGAGGCCTAACCTGTCCGTGTGTTATCTACAGAACAACCCCACCTTCCCGGCTGCTTACAGCTCCACTTGCTATTTTAATTGGTGCCCGGAGTTGCTCTTCCTGCCTTACAACCGATGCCGTGGTACTGTGCTTGCCGTTCCCTTGGTGCAAAAAAACAACCAACCAACCAAAAAAA
>WEKY01025773.1:1288003-1318003 GCA_013390045.1 Picathartes gymnocephalus
GCGGGGGGGGGCTGGGGAAGAAGAAACTCCTCTTGTGTGCTCTTCTCTGCTGTCATTCACTGGGCTGCTCTCAGCATCCAACCAATGGAGAGTGAGGGCCTGCAGCAGTAGGCCCTGGGTAGGGTGATTGATGGGCAAGCGGGGCGGCGGGCGATCGCACTCACGATCCGCCACGCTCCGCTCCGTGGGGCTCCCGGCTCCCCACCGCCCGCCGCGGCGAGGGGTCCCCGGGGCACCCCTGTGTGTCTGTGTGTCCGGGCGTAAGTGCGTGTGTCCTGGGTGAGAGGCTCCTGACGTGTCTTGGTACTTGGGGGTTCTGGGTCTCACTGCAGCCGGAGCGGTGTGTGTGGCTGGGGTGTCGCGTCTCCGCTCCTGGAAGCTGTTTGGGTGTGTTTGGCGCGGCTGTGTCTTCAGTGTCTGTGCCCTGTGCCTCGCTGGGCACGGCTGTCGCGTCCCGGGCTGCGGGGCTGTTTCACTCTTGTACCCGGGCTGCGCATGGCTGTGCTGGTGTGTATTCGTGCTGAGCGTGTGGCTGCCGTGTCCCGGCCTTGCGTGGCTCTGCTGGCGTTTCTCGGGCTGTTCTGCCGTGGTGCTATGGGACTGAGAGCATAGCCGGCGTGTCCCGGCTGCGTGCGGCCCCGTTGCCGGTTTCGGGGCGGTGCGGGGCTGTGCTGCCCTGCCCGGGCGGAGGTCCGGCCCCGGTGCCCGAGCGGCGGCATGGAGCACCTCGGGGCTCATCACCTGCACCAAGGGCAAGCCGAGCCCATCAGCTTCGGCATCGACCAGATCCTCAACACGTCGGAGCCGGGTAGCTGCATGGTGTCGCATCCGCGGCTGCAGGACTCGGCGGACTACGGGCTAGGCTGCATCGTGGGCAGCGCGTATAACACGGTCACGGGTGGCTACGGGGCGAGCGGCGGCGCGGCCGGCGCCTACACCGGCACCTCCTGCAGCATGGGCGGCCTGCCCGGCTCCTACAACGTGAACATGGCGGTGAGCATGAACGGCAACACCTTGAGCTCGGCCGGCGGGGTGATCCGCGTCCCGGCCCATCGCCCCGTGGCCGGCGGTGTCCACCAGCCCCTCTCCGCCGCCGTGCCGGCAGTGAACGGCATGAACAGTCTCACGGGGCTCACCTTCCCCTGGATGGAGAGCAACAGGCGGTACACAAAAGACAGGTTCACAGGTGAGTCGCGCTACCGGGACCCCCTTTCTCTCTCTGCTCCTGCTGCCCCGCTTCCTCCCCCGCCGCCCCGCCTCGGCACGGCAACCCGTGCCCACAGGGGCACGCAGGATCCAGCCGGGGATCTCTCCGGCCGGGTGGAGAAAGCCGGGATGGTCCTGGGAAGTTGGTCCGGGAGGAGGCCAGAAGCAAGACGGGGTGGGAAATGAGGCATATTCAGTTCCCCCTAAATGAGTTGTGTTTCCTTTTGTTTGCTTGTTTTGATATTTTGGTTGGTTCGATTGTATATGTGGTTTGAGGTTTTGTTGTTGTTGTTGTTTTAGTTCCTTTTAATTAATTTATTTATTAGTTTGATGTAGGTTTTTTAAAAATTATTTTTAATTTTTTTCCGCGATGCGAGTCGGCAAAAGCGGGCAAGGAGAAAAAGGGATGGTAAATTCCGCACACGACCTCCCGTGAGCCCCGGGCACGGCTGCCCAATCCCTGCTCCCCTAGCCAACACCCGGAGAAACTTTCCTTCAAAACCGAGTGTTATTTGGGAAGCACGGCACGGCCGACGGGAATGCAAACCGGCGGCCCCGGCCCTGGCCTGCCCGGGAAGGCCATCCCGTTGCCTTCCTTAACCGGGCTGGCTTTCCCCAACTGAGGGTTTCGGCTCAGCCTTTTTCCCCACCAAAAACGACTTTTTGCAGAGTCGAACAGAGAGGGGCTCGGGCTAGAGACGCTTCCCGGTCTCGCCACCGTTTCCAGGTGTAGCCGGGCTCGTCTTTCGGCGCTAACAAAGCAAAACCTCGAACAACGAAAAGAAATAAATAAAAAAGACGCAAACAAACAAAAGGAACGAAATTGCAACGGGGAAAAATCAGCGCCCGGATCGGCTCCTCTTCCACAGGGCGGAAACCGAGGCCCCATTTTTGAAAGTTCCCGTTTAATTTCGGCCCGACGGCGCTGGGTTCGGGCATGGCCGCGGGTGGACGAACGGGCTGGCAAGCACCTGACTGGATTTCACGCAATCTCTTCCTGTCTTAGACACAATGCGAGTTTTCACTAATTATTTTTTGTGGGGTTGAAAAAAAATTCCAAACGAAACCATATATATTTAAAACAAAACAGAAAAAGAGCAAACTAACAGAACAACAAATCGCATCTCTGGTTTCCAGTCCGGGACTTTCCTTCCCGTGTACGAGGCGCCGGGGCCGATGGAGTTACCGCCGCTCCCAAACGAAATTATCCCGAACCCGCTTGGAACGGAGCGCGGAGCCCCGGCCCGGCGCCAGGACCAGCTGCCGCCGCTGACCCCCCGCTCCCCGGCAGGCACTTGGCCGGGCAAGCAGCCGCCTTCCCCTCCGCCGGAGCCGAGCGGTGCCCGGCGGGTGCCCGCAGCACCCAGCAAGGGCCGCCGGGCCTTCCCGGTACCCGAGGCCGCCGCCGAGTTTTTGCAGCTCGTGAGTGGGTGTCGGCGGGGAAGCCGCGGCTTCGGAGCGGTGGGGGGTGGTACCCAGCCCAGCGGCCGGGAGCCAGAGCCCCTCTGCTGATGTGTCGCTGCTTGCTTCTTTGCCTCTCATCCCCCCTCCTTCCGTGTCCCCCCCAGTGGCCCTCTCACCCTTCACTGTAACACGCCGTATAGGTCACCCCTACCAGAACCGCACTCCCCCCAAGAAGAAGAAGCCCCGCACCTCCTTCACCCGCCTGCAGATTTGCGAGCTGGAGAAGCGCTTCCATCGGCAGAAATACCTGGCCTCGGCCGAGCGCGCTGCCCTGGCCAAGGCCCTCAAGATGACGGACGCCCAGGTGAAGACCTGGTTCCAGAACCGGCGCACCAAGTGGAGGTGAGGGACCGCGGGTCTCAGTGGACCGGGGTGGGGAAGTCCGGGGGGGACAGACCGGCTGCCAGCAGCTCTGCCAGGAACACTCATGGCTGCGCAGTGGCGTGTGAGCTCCGTGTGTGGGTGAATGTGACCGTGTGTGTACACGCGCGTGTGCATGCACAGCGGTGTGTGTGTGGGCATGTGGTGTGTGCAAGCAGGACACGCGTGTGTGACTGCACGGTCAGTGTGAAGGCCACGCGTGGCCGTGTGTGCCCGCACGCAGTGTGTGCGTGTGAGTGTGCACGGGGGTGCGAGTGCAAAGCACAGCCCCGCGAGTGCCCTGTGATGCGGGCCATGCGCGTGTAGTGCATGCTGTGCACGCCGGGCCTGCGTGCAAAAAGGGGTGCGTGTATGCCACGGGGATGGATGTGCGTGCAGGGGGTGCAGTCAGTGTCACCAGGGGGTGCCGAGGCTCCTGCGCCTCTGTCCGCGGCATGTGGGAGCCCCCAGCCCGGGGCTGTGGGAGTACCGGGCTCTGCACAGCGCGGAGGTTTTCGTCCCCGCCGGGTTCGCGGCGCCTCCTTGCCCAAACACTTTCTTTTTGTTCTGCCGCCGGGCGCGCCGGTAAAGCCGGAGAGGAAGAGAAGGCTGGGCTCACACGGAGCCTCCAGGGCTCCATCGCAGTGACCTGCCCCTCCCGAGCTGCACGTTCCCGGGATGTTCCCGAGGGAAGCACCGCAGCCCTGAGAACGTTCCCCGCCCTGGGCCGGGAACAGGGCTCCCGCAGGGACAGAAAGTGATGGGCAAGAGGGAGCTCCCTCAGAGAGCAGAGAAGGTGGATGCTGAGCTGCTAGGTGCTGAGCACTGGGTGCTGGAGGGCAGACAGGCAGCAGCTTCTTTCAAATGAGGGAAGAGGGCTTCCCCAGAGTCTTCCCAAGGGTTAATAATACAGTGATTGCCTGAGTATGCTGGGTGTGTGAATCCTCAACCCCAGTGAGTTCTTCCCTAGAGAATCTGTGGTAGGGCAATTCCCGAAGTGTTAGGAAGTCTCTAGCTGGAGTGACTTCTGTTGGCCAGGAGCAGAATCCTGGAAGAGGAACAGTCCTGCTGTGGCCTGCAAAACGGGGTCAACTGTGTCTTCTAACCAGGTTTCCTAAGGAAGTGAGGCAAATCCATCTGTCAATACTCTTTGCGTCTGTTGGCTAAATTCAGCCTCTTTTGGCAGAGGTGCAGAGGATACAAACCTATTCACGTGTTTTATAAAAAATAGCTGGGTAAAGAGAAACAAAATCCTGCTTCTGCCTAAAGGAAAGTCTGTAGCCAGACCTCAGCTGTAGTATTAGACACGGGAGAATCTCTGGCCTGGGCCAGAGGGACACAGGCATGTAATTTCTGCTTGTATGCATCTGTGCCTGCTGGGTGTTGCGACGCAGATGTGGGTGCCCCTGGCTGACAGCACACCCAGCTCACTGTCTCAGGCCGCTGCACTTGGCAGTGGACTCTGAGCGGTTCCTGGAGCACTGGGAGCTGGAAGGAGCTGCTGCAGGCTCGGCCTGAATGAGGCAGTGGGAAGTATCCAAGAACAGAGAGTTGCTATAAGTCCTCTGAGTAATTTATCTGCTTAAATGCAGACTTGGGGGAAGAGCCTTGCCCCTGCTCCTTGCCTGGTTGTCTCTGCTGGAGTGAGGTGCTGTGTGATCCCCTTCTCAGATTTGGGCTCTTGCTCTAGACACAGCTGTTTCCAGGCAGGTATGAACCTGAGAAATCCCAGAAATCCCATTCTGATGTGAATCCATGACTAGGCCAGCTGCTTGCAGCAGGGACACACTTTGGGAGCAAGATGCTCAAAGACATCGTGCTCCTGATCACCCTGGACTTGAGGCTCCCTCCCTCCTCCTGGAGCATCTCCTCATTGTGCAGTGAGTCATTAAATATTCATTGAGGCAGAGACTGAGCTGCTCCCCGGGCTGCACGGGGATGCTGGTGCTGCTCTGAGCCCCCTCTTCTCAGGATGTCTGATGTGAGATATTGACACAGTGATTAGAACAGGGACTGAGCCCTGAACTACCTGCTCCCAGGAGGGAGCACTGACCACATGTCTGGAGGCTTGGGTGCCCAGAGGCCCATTGCTGGCATCCAAGCCCCGGCCTGCTTCCCCATGGGCAGCTAGGGACCCCCTGCCCTGTGCTCTGAGTTGTCACTGTGGAGATCAGAGCTGCCACTTCCAATTCCCATGGCCAAAGAGGATGAGACGTCTCACATCCCCCTGAGTTGCTAAATTAAAAAGCTGCCATTTCCTGTGTCACTGGTCCACTGAAGTTGCTGAGAGGACGTCAGCTGGGCCTAGGGGTATGAGGGAGGGAGAGGATGCTTTGGGAATCATCCTGGGACCAGCACTGTGAGTTGCTCTCAGGTTTTCCCAGCAGCATCAATAGAGGTTCCAGGTGAAGCCGAGGTGAATGCAAGCTGCAGACTTTAGACTGACCTGCCATCCAAGCAAGCAGGAGTGGGATTTTCATTGGGGATATGAGACCATTCAGGCTGTTTCTACCTATTCCATTCTCTGCTCCCAGGTAGCCCAGAACCAGGGCCCAACCAACACTGGAAAGGACCTCTTCTGACCCCCTACCACCTTCTCCTCAGGGATCAGCACTGCTGGTGTCATACCATGCAGACACATGTCCAAACTGTTCTGAAAAACATTGTCATTCGCTCTTCCCAGAAAATATATTCTGTGCTTTGATTTTTCTTACTGCTAAAAGATGTGTTCCTAGTATTTAGCTGAAATTTTGCAGCCTGCCGTGGGAATGTTTTTGCCTTCATCCAAGCACTCAACAGCTGGTCACCTCAGCCTGGTAGGCAAGATGGCAAACCTGGATGCTGGAAGGGGATGTCCAGGGTGACACGGCCCATCTCCCAGCTGTGTGGCACTGCCATTCACAGTTTCACCTCATCCTGCTCCATGCTTCTTACTGGGGCTTTGCATGCTTGGCTCTTGCTGCCAGACCCAGAGCATGTTTTCAGGGGATCTCACTTTTGCAATGCTGTTGTGTGACACTGTGTGTTTTGTTTCTCCTTGTTCTTTTTTTCCTGTGAGCAGAGTAATTCAGAGCTGTGGGCTGCTCCCAGCTCTCTTTGATGAGAGCAATTTTTGCTGAGGCCAGTAAGACAGACAGACCCAGTCAAAAAAAAAAGGATTTACTGGCCATTTGTGTAGGGGATGTGGGAGCACGCCATGTCAAGGCACCCTCTTATCCTACCCCTGCCCTCCCAAGTCATGAGCACCCAGCACAACTCAATCTCTCTGGAGATACCCTTCCTTTGCTTCCCCAGGCCCCCCTAACAGCTCCCTCTCTCCTAGGAGGCAGACAGCGGAGGAGCGGGAGGCCGAGCGGCAGCAAGCAAACCGCATCCTCATGCAGTTGCAGCAGGAAGCCTTCCAAAAAACCATCAACCAGCCCATCCAAGCCGACCCCATCTGTGTCCACAACTCCTCTCTCTTTGCCCTCCAGAATCTCCAGCCTTGGTCTGATGACTCCACCAAGATCACCAGTGTCACCACTGTCGCCTCTGCTTGTGAATAAATCTGGCACCCACTGGTGGCACATACACCTTCTACCGGCAGGGCTGTCCCCAGGGGGACACGAGGCAACCTTGGTAGGACATGTAGCAACTCTGTTTCTCCCTGAGGAGGGCAGGAAACCCCTGATCCTCTGGCCAAGTGCATCCTATGTGTCCAGCCAGGGAAACCCTCCACAAGGACCGATAAGAAGGGAAGCCACCCCAAAAACTCTCCCCAGTCACGGGGTTGCTGGAGCAGCAATGCTGTATCACCTCCCCCCAGCCCCTTTGTTCTCTTGAAAGTCTCCAGTGTCGACCCTGAACTTGCTGACGTGCTGCCAGACAAAAGCCCAGCTCTGACAGACACAGCCGCCGGCGTTCATCCAGCTGGGGGAGAGGAAAACTTCCTAAGGATTCTACTGGCGGCAGTGCAAAGTCTGTGGTCACCCATAAATATACATACATATATATATATATATGTTTTGAACTGATGGCTTGAAAGAAAAGGAGGAGGCTCCCTGGGAAGCACATCTCTGCTGTGAGCCTTCTCGGGTTGTCCGCACCGGAGACGTTCGGGGATGCAACAAATGGAGGAAACAGCAGCAATTTCTGCTCGTGCCAGATGGGAACCCTTCAGATCTCACCTCGCTGTCTCTTCTCCCCTTTTTCATTAATTTTTTCTTGTGAGGGGGCAACAAGAGAAGGATCTGACAGGCTCCTGAGGACGGTAAATATGATATCTCAATTGTATGAAGAGCCCAAACAGTCCCTGGCTGCCATGGACTCTGTGCCCATCAGCGTGTATTTTAATAACGAGAAGACCTAGGTGGCAGTTTGTGGGGGTAATGCAGTTTCTTTCCATGGAATATTTCCGTATCATTTGCAAAATGTTGTCCAATGTTTTATTTTATCAGTTTCCCATTAGAAGGCAGTTCCTGACAGCAAAAAATCTATTTCATTCTCAGTTGTTTAACTTAGTTGTTCTTTTAATTTTACCAAGAGAATGAGACCTAATTAAACAAAGCACTTCTAGCAAATGCCAGGAATATATATAGAGATATATAAACAGTATATATTTTTCAGTTACTTATAATCTAAAACAGCACTGCCAACTTAAGCAGTTAGTACAAACAAGCAACCAGAAACCTATTTTCAGTGAGATTTTTAAAGGTATTCGTTTGTTTGCTTTTGTTTGTTGTTTTCTTTTTTTAAGTTATGCACTTACAAGGTGTTTTATGTGTATTCATTTTATAAAATGCTTGTGTAATTTATGTGGAAACGAAAAAGAAAATAAAAAATCTCCAGGGTACTGAATAAATCATTTAAAGCCTTGCTGTTCCCTGTCTATTAGTTCCCCAAGAGGAGACAGCGTATCACAACTACTGCTGAAGCCTATGCTATTTTTTTTTTTTTAAATGAAAATAGAGTTAGCATTTCCATTTGACTTTGCTCAGGTCCATTTGGCTTTGGAAGCTCCAGATGTAATATGTTGTGTTTTAATCCCTGGTCCTACAAACATTTTCAGGCTTCAACCAAGCAGTGTATTTAGCACTTGCTTTAATCAAAACCTTTCTTGCCGGGCTTGCTGGGGGTGGCAGGGACTATGCAGGGGCTTAGCCTTAAACTCATGTGGAATAATTTATTGAACAAGACCTTGAAGTGAGGTCTCACCTGGGCTGAGGCAGGTCTACAGATATTTGTGTCTGAAACTTAACATGGAAAGGGGAATTTGAATATAAAGAAATGTGCAAGAGTACATTTTAGAGACAACCTTGCAGGGGATTCTTCTGGGGACACTTTTCCATTCATACTCAGCCTTGCAGCAGGACATCATCCCCAGCTTGGCAAGCCCTTCTCAGAGGAAAATCAAACTAGTGGGAAAACTCACATCAGCTTCCTTGGGGGAGACTCCCAGCCCTATGCCTGGCTTCAGCCTGGTGTTTCCTTCCGGCACTGGGAATTACTGAGGAAAGGATCTTGGAGGATATGACTGCAAAGGGCAGGCAGCCACCAGCAGTGGCAGGGACCCCCTGACATGGGACATCTGCAACAAAATACCCCAAGCCTTTGATAGCTGGTGGGTAACAGTGCCCTGGGAGGCTGGGTGCAACGTTGTTGGGGAGTTCGTTAAGGGAGCATATGAACAGCCTGCTTCATCCAAATCTGCCGTTGTAGGATTGGGCTGAGAAATTATGGTGCTGCAGGATTTTCCCATTCTGCAGTCCAATGTGTACGAGAACACAGAGAAACATCTGCAGCAATGGAGAGAAAAGAAGCCAAAAAAAGGAAAAAAACATAAAAGACAGGAAAATATGAAACTCAGAGAACATGCATTTTTGGAGATATCTTTAAAAGATGTTGATTACTGCCAGAAAATTACTAAAATAAAATAATTTGTATTTTTTCCAACATAAATTCCAGAGAAGTCTTTCGCTTGAATTCTGTTTCATACTACAGACGGATATTTCAATTATGTTTAGGCTAATTATTTAACACACACCCAACTTTGTCTACAGAGAAAAACTCCTTCAGGAGGCATTGCTCTGTACAAATCTTTAATGGTTGACAGTTTGTTGCAATGTATATTTTTGTTTTCAGGATTTCTGCATAGCAAAACAACAACAACCACAAAATAATAATAATCATTATCATCATCATCACTGCTGATAATAAAACTGTTTTCTGTTTTATTGCTATGACACATCAGTATTGTAAAATTTAATCCTAAGACAGCCATTTTATAATATCCACATAATTCAGTCCACAATCCAAAATATTCCCCAGCGAAGCTGAACATATGATAATGCACATTTGAGGGAATATGTTTAGATAGAATATTTAGCTATACCTTGTTTTCAAAATTGGTGACTTCTCCCTTTTCCTATCGATCTTTCCTGTCAAAAAAAAAAACAAAACAAAACAAAAAAAAACGCCAAAAGAAAAAAGTGAATCTCAGTATGAAATGAGAATATGTGTTACATTGGAACCAGAAAAACAGTTGCCTGGTCTTTCTTGTCCCTGGAAAAATTGCTTCTGGATGAATTTTCTCTTTAAATATTTCTCTTGGATTCATTTAAAAAATTGGTTTAGTGGCAGAAGGTGTTTTTGATATCTGCATATGTGCTTCCAGTTATTAATATGATGATTTGTACCTAGACAATAAAAGTTGTCTGAAATATGATGGAATTAAATCAATAAGTAATGACACGAAACAATGACACGTAATGTTATGTTTCGTAGACTGACATCACCTCAACCGTATCCTGGGGCCATCCATATCACATTGAAGGCTGATTTAATTTTTTGTATTATACTTATTTGGGAACAGGAATAAAATTGCATTAAGATGCCTTGAAAGTCATTTCACCCTTCCTTTGCTCTCGAAATAAAGCAAATCCCAAACATGAGATGGGAATCAGGGAGAAGTGTTTTTCTACTGTTTGCCTGTATCTAGGAAATACAGACCAAGGTAGAGTGACTTTGCTCTGGAGGGGAAAAGCCTGTGTGTTGCCTGCAGCTGGAGGCACAGAGGCATCACAGGGGACCACACTGTGGTTGTGCTCATCTCTCTCACCCACAGCCCTGCCAGGGATCGAGAGCTATCATTCATTTGGGTTGGCTATGGATGTGCTGAGCTTTGGAAGGTGAAATCTGGACGGGAGGGAAAGCACTCTCTTTGCATGAGCAACCGGAGTATTAAACATCTGTGTGGAGCTGGAAGAGATGAAGCCCTATGGGATGGGCTGTGGTTGTCTGGGTTTGGTCCCAGCTCAGCAAACTATGAGGGCAGGAGGAAACCAGAGGTCTGGCCCTCATTTAGTCAATTAGTTGAGCACATGAGTCATCCAAATGAGGATCAGTTGGTTTATCTCTGCTGAGGGATGGCCCAGGAAAAGGCTGAAGGGTCTTTGCTGGAGCCTTCCACCTTGAGCGGAGCCTGCAGCTGTGCTCGGTGCGGGCCAGCCCTTTTGATCCCGCAGCACATGCACGGCCCAGTTTCTACATGAGTACCACATGCAGCTTTTCTTGGGCTGCATTACCCCATCTACAGGGCATTAGCTATGTATTTCAAGTTATTTCTGCTGCAGCAGCAGCATCAGTGAGAGTCACCTGTATGTGGCATTTGCTGGAGAAAGACTGAGGCGAGTGTATGTGTCTTCTAATATGGTTTGTAAAATTGATAACGAAAGGAGGCACTAACCCCACAAACACCCATATGCAGGATCATTTTCATTATCTCACTAGGACTGTTGATTCGTGCTTTCAAATGTGCTCCTGATTAACCAACACACACAAAAAAGCTTGAAACTGGGGCTGCTGCCTCAGCATGGCGGCAGCAGGAGCCCATCCCCACGGAGGCAGCCCCTCCTCGCCGCCCAAGGCCAGCTCACGGACACTCAGGGCTCGATGGGGTAAAAAACCCAAACCAATTTACTGACAAAACTGGAAATGGCTTTGCTGAAAACTGTTTGGGTTACAGTAAAAAGCCATTCCTCTCTGGGGTTCTGGGACAGCTGGAACTTTTTGAATTAATCATTTTTTTTCCCCTGCCAGAAGTAGACTGGCTGAGTGACACTGATTTCTTTGTGCAGCGGTCAGCTTTGATGGCCACTTGTTTGAAAAACGTCTGTGAAATAACATTTGGAATTATCAAATTATCCTGGGTGAAAATTTTCTAAACGAGAAGGTCTTAAATTGGGGGGTGAAAGGTAGATTTTTTTTTAACAAATATTAAAGGAAAGAAAAAGCATAAAAAATTATAGATTATAAAAAAAAATTTTGTTAGAGTCACATCACATTGGTTTTTTCAGATCTTTCGTTTGTGCAGCTAACTGTGAGTTTGATATTCTTTAAATTATTATTGTCTCTGTTACAGTAGGAAACTTGTTTGATGGATCAACACTTGTCCAAAATGAGGACAGAGATTTCCCCCCCTATTCCTTTCCATTAATCAGAAACTTTGTTACTGGTAGTTCTAAATTAATTCTATAAATTTATTCAAGTCACATTTGCAACTGTATTCAATGAGTTGTGTTAGGTTTTTTTTTTTTCTGACAGCACCAGAAGAATCTCGATTTTTCCAAGTGTAAGAAAAGAATTTTCGGCTTCCTTCTGGGTTGGTTTGTTCTGTTTTGTTTTGTTTTCTTTTTTTTTTTTTTGTTGCAACTGGTTGTGGTAAGCACGGATCTGGCCTCAGTAGCTTTCAGCTCTGTAAGTCCAGGTCACACGCCAGCCTCCAGCCAAATCTCTGTGTGCTGAAGGTGTGCAATCCCCTGTTGCAGAGAGCTGGAATCCCCTGCCCTGTGCTTCCCTGGGGCTGGAAGTTCAGTACTTACCCTCACCTCCGCTGTTCTTTTCCTTTCTGCTTTTGAGACAAAAGTAAAATGAGCAGAAATGAGGAGCCCACTCTCTGGTTTTCAAGCAGGAAGGAGCAAAGCTTGAGAAAACTCATTCTCTTGTTGCCTGTAAAGAATGTGAACCCGCTGGTCTGGGTGCTGCGGTTAACTGTCTGTCTTTCCTAAACAGCAACAGTCTAAAAATAACAACGCAGTGATTAAAAAATATCAATCAATATATACTTTTTTAAACTACAATTGGGAAGCAGCGCTAAGACAGGGATAGATGAAAACATGGAGAAAAGCTTTGTTTCCCAGGGTCTTCCCTGTCTCAGCCGGAGGAAATATTTGGAAAGTCATTACGTTTAGCAATTTTTACCTGCTGTTGCGAGGTTTTAGGCACATGTCAAGGCTCACCAGACTCTTCCTCTCTAGGCATTCATCCAGAACGTGTCTAGTTTGTGATGCTGGTGCTCAGTGGGAGTTAGATTGAGCCTGGGCTATCAGGTGTGTTGGACATAAATGTGCTGAAAGGCAGCGCTTGACCTCAGATTTCCTCATGTAAGGTGACAAAGGGGAAAAAAAAGGTACAGGTGGAAATGAGGCTTGCTCAGGGTCATGGTGAGGAAGTGATTACGAGTGCCCTGAGCTGTGGCCAGGCCTCTGTGTGCTCTCCCTCTCCCAGCTGATGTGGCTGTTTTCACATGAGAGCCTGGGGGAGAAGTGGGGATGTCCTCTGAGGTCAGGCTGGGGGAGGAGAGGAAAAAGGCCAGCAGGTCCTGGGGAGCCATGATGTACCACAAGGGTGCTCTTTTGAGAGCTACTGAGAAAAGGCACTGAGTCTGCAGGCCAGTGGGGTTTGAGGGCGAGCAGTGAGGGACACCTTGGGGTCCTGGTCCAGTGGGAGCCTGGCTTGGGCAGAGGAGGGTTGTTCTCAAGCAGGGACTATACCCAGCTTGCCTGGCCCTGTGCCAGTGGTGTGCACTGGAGGGCCTTGCAGGGTATGGGGATGTCACACCATGGGACTGCTGCCAAAATGCAGGTCCTGTCTATGGCATCCCATGGTGACACAGTTATGGAGCACGGCGGGAACTGCTGGGCTGTATCCAGAGCACTTCCTTCCCTCCAGAATTAAGCTCCAGGAAGTTTTATATGCATTTACAGCACTGTTGGGTTTCTGCCACTGTTAGGCTGTGCTCCACAGCCATTGGAGGGGCACCTGCAACCACAGAGGGACGTGTACCAGGCACCCTGCCCACTGACATAGCCACTGGCAGACATAAGTGAGGAAGCTGTGGCAGGGGCATTTCCCACTCACCCCTATTCACACAGAAATGCCTGAAAAGTTCTGGCTTTCACTTTGGGATGGAGTGAAAACAAATGTTGTAATCTTATCAGTTGTTATGACAGGTCTAAAACCTGCCTTTGCTGTGGCTCATACCACCACATCCAGAGGCAGGAGGTGGGATGTAGAGCAGAATGTGCTCTCTGTGGAGCAAGGCACCAGACATCTGTTGGTGTACCCACCACTGTTCCCACGCACTCTCCCTCCAGACTTGGTCCTTTGAAGACCTGAGGATCTGAGCAGAGCCATCTCACACACCACAGGCAGAAGCCAGACTTGTAGCAGTCAGATGAGGGAATGCAGATCCCCTGCTGGGACCCCAGGATGCACATGTGTGTGCCAGTCCCTGGGGAAACACACCTCAGCCCTAGCAGGGAAAGCGCAGAGACAGGCAGAGACACACCTGTAATATTATCCAGCGGAAAGGATTTCCTAAGGGACCTTGTGGTCACAGACACTGCCAAAAGAAGTGAGGAACTGTGTCCTGTTGCTGAACATCTCCTGCATCTCAGGGGCCGGTTTCTCTCCCTTCCCTGCCAACAAGTGGGATTGCAGGAGATAACTCCAGTCTCACGCCCCTTCCTGGACAAAACCCCGACTGTTGCTGATGGCTTGGCCCAAACTGCCTCTGGTGGGATAAGTGGAGTGGAGACCCCCTCACACAAGAGATGGGGTAGGGGGGATGGGGTGAGTATTACTTGGAACTTCTAGAGATGCTGCCTTGCATGGAACTCACCCCATGGCCCTTTTTTCCTTCTTTGTGTCCCATCCCTCCCTTCTTTCTCAAAAACCTCTCTTAATTTGTCATAATTTTAAGGCCCTATGTGAGTTTCCTGGATGGGAGCCAGAGAACCTCAAACCTCTGCAGCAGATAGAGAGGGACATTTGGCAGTGTGGTTTCCCCCACAGGATGGGGTGTAGGGCAAGATAATCCTTACCACAAGTGCTTTGAGGCACATAGGGATCAAAGCTATGGGTGTTTCTCCCTCAGTGTGTGGCACTGACCCTTCACAGGTGACCGTGTGGGACAGTGACCCACGGAGCTGGCCAAAACAGCCGGACGTGAAACACTGTCCCGGTGACAACCTCTCAGGCCAGGGGTCAGCACCCATGGGGAGTTAGACAAGCAGGACCGGGTTGGACACCCTGCCCCTCTCCTCGGCCCTGTGCCGTGCGGGGGGGACGCTGCCGGGAACATTTGTGTCCGCCCCGGGGCCGCCCAGGAGCGATCGGCGGGCACCGAGCTCCATCTAGGGGTCGGCGAGCGCCTGGCGAGCGCTCGGCTCGTCCCCGCCAAAGGCACGGCGTGCGAATGACCACGGGAAACCGAGCCCCAGGCAAACCAGCGAATGGTTCAGACTGGGAGCACTGGGTGCTCAGGATGAAGGGCAGCCAAGCCCAGCTCCGAGAGCGTCCTTGGAGACACAGCCTGCCCCTGAAGGGGACATAGAGTCAGAATAATGCAGGTTGGAAAAGACCTCGCAGTTCATGGAGTCCAACTGTTAACCTAACAGTGCCAGGTGCTCCACTAAACCATGTCCCTAAGCACCACAGCCACATACTTCTTTCTTGGATAAAGCCAGCCCTCAGAAATTCAAGGGATGGATTCCCCTCCATTTAGTATTCCCCACTGGGATTAGGAAGTGAGACTTTCCGTAGGATATCCCATGTGCTGATGTTTCATGTGCTGGGTAAGTTACAGGATGTTTGGTGCACTGGGCAGTGCCTGGGGTGTGTGATGTGCGCAGGGCCACTGCTTGGGGGTTGCAGTCACACCAAGAACATAAAGCTGAGGCCCTTGACTCCCTGAGCTCCAGCAAGGCATGGAGAAAGGGGTCTGGCTCCATCCCTCTCCTGGCTACACATCTCTACCTCCTGGCTCATGGAGTGCAGTAAGTACTGAGGACAAGCAGCTGGGATTTTTAAGCACAGAGGGATGAGCTTTAATTGAAACAGGTGGCTGCAACAACTCTCTAGGACAGCCAGGAGGCTGCTTGCACTCCTCAAAAGAAAAAATATAAACCCATGAAACAGTCAAGCCGATAAATAAGGAAGCAATGATTTTTGTCTTTGTGACAAAGTCAATAAAGCTCAAGGAAACCACCTGTATTTTATTATCACATATTCATAGGTTTAATGCTAATAATACAAGAGTCTGGGGTGAGCTGCAGGAATCAAAGCACTTAATGGTGCAGACGCAAACCTTCTCTCCTCCCTCCCCAAAGGTGATTTGAACCAGTTTAAGCAAATGTCTTTGTCTCTTAAAATAATTATGTGATTTAGAGGCACTTTTTCTCCTGGCTTGCATCAAATGACTTTAATGGGTTCTGCTTGTGTGTGTCTGTGTGTGTCAGTTTAATAAGTTATTGCTTTTTAAAGCTGCATTTATAGCCCAGTATTCACCAGAAAAGTAATTCTCCATGAGAAGGGATTATTTGTGTTCCACCATCATTTTGCATTTATTCCACAGAGTATTTAGTAGTGAAATGGTAACCAGAGGGCAGAGGCCAAAATTATCTAAAAAGATAAGTTGAAATTTGGGATAAACATTCTCTGGATGGTCTACCAACTGTGAACTTTCTTTTCTTTGCCCAAGAGGTTTTGTCCTCTCTGGTCCAGTCTTGGCCACACTCTTGGCCCTCCTCAAGGTCAGGCTGATCTCTGTCCTCCCTGCCTGTGTTCTCCTCATGGCCCTGCCCCAAATGGGATTTCCCTGGGGCAGAGGAGAGCTGACAGCAGGCCCTGCCAGACTGGGATGGGGATCTGAAGATGGGTTTCACACTGGCCAGCTCTTGAGTGTTAGATGCCCTGGATGGGTCCTCACAGGTGACCCTTCTCTCTTTGTCCAACAAAGACCTGCCAGCGCTGGGGAGAAAAGGGCTGTTTTGGGGGCTGGGTGAGCATGCAGGGGCACAGCAGGAACCAGACTCCATTTCCACTCCCTACCCCAGCCATGGCTGGGCCAGACGTTTGAGGTGATGCTGAGACTGCTCGCTCACTTACAAAATGGAAAGAAAACCTGAGGAGAGTCAGAAACAGCTTGAGTTTGGTAGGAAAGAGGGAAGGTGAATGCACAGTGAACCTGCTGTAGTGCCTTGTTTCCTGCAGTGAGGAGAAAGCATTAGCACAGTGGGATAAAGCCCTGGTGAACCGTGCTTGGCACAGCCCTCAGTTCTGGTGGGGTTGCTTGGGAGCAGAGCACCGAGCCATGCTCCTTGGGGGAGACACTTGCTGAGTGAGCTGCTTCATTTACTCCTTGTCCTGGAGGCACAGGGAACCTCCTAAGCAACTGAGCTGTGCCATTGAAGCAGCTAATTTCTCCTCACAGGTGTATTTGGCTGCTTCAGGTAAGGGTAAAATGAAGTCTCACATGAATTATCAGTGCAGTCAGAGGACGAAGGGGGAGAGTGGCAGCTCAGCAGCAGCCAGCCTTATTTCTTGGAGAGAAATACCACCAGTACAGACAATAATGATCTCCCAGGCACAATATGTTTGACCCTCAGTTTGTGGTTCAGACTCCTTCTTCTTGACTCACGGCAAATCTCCTAGAGGAATATCAATATTTGGCTAAAGGGGCCCTGTGATGGACAACCTGCCCATCTATCCCAGCCCTACAAGTCTTCTAGCATCTTAGAAGTTACAATTTCAACCCCAAATTGCTTTGTGTCAAATCCTGAACTCGTTGAGCCTTTTGTGTCTTCTCAAGGTTAAAGCAGCAGCTTCCGGTGGAAGTAGGTTTCCTTACCATGTATCTTAAGTCTTTTCTGGAGGAAGAAATCAGATCAATTCTCACATCCTTTGGGTCTGTGATTGCAAACATCTGCAGTCTATCCTGATAGAAAGCCACCAAGAAGGGCTATTGCCTTCTGTTGTCTTTTATCTCTTTACAAAATCAGAACAAACCACTCCAGCTCCTTGTAAATGGTATCTCCTGCTCCTGGCCTGTTGCTTGCTCATCCAACTCTCTGACAGGACCATGTCTTTGCTCTTAGGTGGTTATGAGGGATCTACATCTGTGGGTTTCCCAGGGGAGGATGAGACTCAGCTCCTTTGCATTAGTCTATTGTTGGGGTTATTCATTGACACTGGACTAGCAAACTGAATTTTTGAGAACCATGGGTCCAGGTCTGTAACAGTGCAGTGATGGAAATGTAAGCATAATGGGCCCATTAAGGCATTTGTACTGGAATGGGCACCACTGAGACACATCACTGCAGACTGATTGCTGTAGGAAAGTGTGTTAGCAGACTGGGTCCATCCACTCCTTTTCCCTCCCTCGTAATCCCATTCCTCAGGTGGCTGTTCACTCACCTATTTCCCAATTAAAGATTAATTCCTCAGTCTTCCCATCGAGGAACACAGAGCTCAGTCACCCAAGCACTCTCTGTAACCTACAGCGGGGGAGTGTGGGGCTGAGGGATGGGCCCTTCCCATGGAAGCTCTGACACCAAGGTGCAAATTATTAATTTTGTTGGTTTAAGGTGGGTTTTATGAACCTGTAAGCCTGGTTTAGAGAAGCCACCTGCATGGCCAGCCTGGTGTAACGTGTGGCATGGACACAAGCACCTGAACACCTTGAAGCATCACAGAAAATGGGACATGGCATGAAACCTGGCCTCAATTTTTCTCTGGAGTTGGGCATTCAGTCATTTCCACATCCCACTAGGGACTTTGTTCTGAGGCCCTAATGGCATCTGCCTGAATGGGACAAGTGGCTGCACAGATCTGAGCCCCCTTTGCCCATCTCCTGGCCAGAGGGAGGGAATGTTGGGGGATAGACAGGTGGGGAAGCAACACTTTCGTAGCAATCCCCAATCAGTTAAGTAATACCCAGATTTACAGCAGAAAAAAAGCCTTTGTCCCCACGCTACATAGTGGACTGCAAGCTGCTTTTCATGAGGATTTCCCAGGACAGTTCTGCTGCAGCTTTTCAGGGAATTGAATGATAAGAGTCTGGTGGTAACAGTCAAGGTTCTCCCCATGCTCCAACCTGAGGAATGCCCCAGCAGGGAAGGTCTGACCCTGTCCTTGGAGCGCCAGCCTTGTCCTCTGCTCCTTCCTCGAGTTGTAACACATCCTTTCAGCAAAGTGGTGAGTTATCTTAATTTTGCAGACAGCAGCACTCAGGGATAAGGTAACTAATTTGGGTAATTATCCTGACTGTCAATTCCCTGAGTGATAGGTGGGAGAGGCTTTGAAGCCCCACGCATGCTCCCTGCCGTTCACTTGGGCTCGAATTACCCGTTTATTTTACTTCCTCCTTGTTCTCATTGCCACACCACTCAAACTAAAATTATTCGCCTACAACCACAAATGCAGGGATATATCACTGGGAGTGCTGTAGGGCTGTCGCCATATATAATTCTCTGAGCTCAATATTTATAGAGCTACACACGGCACAAATCATACCCAGAAAGCCCATCGAGCTGGAGAGCTAGGTATAAACTCCAGAAATATCGCAAGCCATCGCTCACAGGAGACTGCCCGGCAGACCCGCTGGCTGTACATCAAGCTGTAATGCCATCTGAGTCCGCGCTTGGTGCTGGAGTGGATCAGAGGTCACTTCCAAGCTTTTCTTCCATAAATCCTGGGTGCTGGCTCTCAGCAAGGTTAGGGGATGGGAGAACCCTGCTCTGAGTGCTCCTTCCTTATGCTTGCTGCTGCTGACACTGAGCTGTCCCAGCACTCTGTGTGGGCATTTATCTTTGGGGTCTTGTCCTCCCTTCTGCCCCTCTGCTATAGAAACCAGAGATGAGAGAGAGGAGGGGTGTGCTGGATCTTACAGCTCCACTGTACAAGCTACGGGAGCTGACAGCTCCTCTGAAATGTCCTTTTGCTGGGCTTTGGGGGAGCCTGAGCCCCTCTTCTTCTCACCCCTCAGGGTCACATTCTCCCTCATGCCCCAGTCCTACGCAGGGCTGTGAATTTTCTCCAAATGCCCAGGTGGTTACAGGGACCCAGCAGCCTGCCTGCCCACATAGCAAACCCACAGTCATCAGTCCTAGGATAGTTCAGGTCCCTCTGTCACTGCCTTTGCTCCTCTTTTACCCCTTTTCAAAGCTTCTCCCTGTCTTGGGTGGAGATGATGCCTCACTGGGGATGGGGCAGTGGTTCCTGACCAGGCCAGGCCCTGATGCTATCTGAGGTTTTGCATTACATTTAAAGACAATCCAAGGAGTGAAGTGCAGGTGAAATGTGTGCTCTGCAGATGCAGACTAATCCTTCCCCAGCTCTTCCTACCCTGGCAGCTTCCACCCTCATGTGCTGGTGACCCAAAGGGTACTGCAACAGGTGGAGAAGATCCAGATGAGATCCGATGCAACGAGCAGGTGAAGCCTCTCTGAAGAACAGCAGCAGTGATATGGTGCTTTCTGGACAAAGCAGTGCTGGGGTTTTGCCTGAGAAATCAGCCAGACAATTACTTTTATTTCTAAACTGCATATGATGGACTTGAGCTAACCAGTCTCTGGTTCTTCCCTCTCCTGCAGCAGTGTGGCAGACAGACTCTGACATTTAGAGCAAAATAAAATCCAACCCTAAACATTAAGTAAAACTCCCAGCATGATGGGTTCGTGGCTTGCAGCAACATCTCAGCAGGGGCGTGTTAAAGCTGGTCTCCAGCAAGTGGAAGAATGAAGCTCTGCAAAACCCTGACAAGGCAAAGCTCCTAAAATAACAATTGAATTAAACTTAATTCATTTTCACTTAATATCCTTATAGTGCCTTTAGCAAATGAGGCTGTTATTATTTTGAGGAGGAAAATGGGGAGGTGCAGTCTGGATGGAACTCACATCTCCTTACTGAAAGAAAGAAAACTATGGTGGGACTGAAAAAAGCCACAGAAAGAAATGCAGAAAATTAAAATTCTCCATTTTGGATGAAACACCCCCAAACCCATCCAGTCTCATGTTCTTCAAGATATGCTCCAGACTTCAGAGTGTGCAAAATCACCCTTTTTTCTGCCAGATGCTGCAGGTTTGCTGGCTTTGCCAGGGTTACATACCTGGTCACATCCAGCGTGTGTGAGCAGCTGGCCAGGTCCTTCCTTCCCGCCTTTTCTCTTGCAGTTTTTGAGCTTTCCTGTGCCATTTGAATCCCAAACGTCCCCTGCTTGCCCTGCCCCTCACCAGCCGAGTCTGCAGGGTTTGAAGTACTGTTCTCACTCTTGTTTCCATGACGCATCAGTGTGAGCCTTTCCCTGGGGAAGGCTGAGTTAACTGCGTGACTCTGGCCCTGACTGAGTGGGGCAGGCAAGCACAAGCTCAGGGTAGCCCTGCCCCATGGTAGCCCTGGAAACTCCCTATCCAGGACAGCCTTTGTCCGCATGCCTTATTTCCAGCCATGTCTCCTGTTTGCTTGTGCCCAACTTTATTTCTTATGGGGGTGGGATTTAGTAAGCCCCTCACCACCAAGATTGTTTTTCTCTGTTGGGGTTGCAGAACAGCATCCCAGAAAGGATATCCTGCAGCTCTTCCGTTCAGACATTCCAGCAAAGAGGGAATATCTCATGGTCCCACACTCAAGGGAGGGATGGTCAATTGAAGCAAGGAGCAAATGTACCCAAGCAGCCATCCCAACCTTGCCCTGCAAAGTTCCTTGCTCTAAACCTCCGGCTCCGCTAACCAGAGAGAGCAAAGGCTGCTCTGAAATGGCCATGCAGGCACTGAACTACACTTCCCAGTAGGCCACAGAGCTAGGGCCCTCCTGGTATGGAAAAGCCTCCATTTGACTTGCTCATGCTCCCTAGGGTTGGGGACAGCTGGGGAATTTTAAGATTTCGAGGCTAGAGCCAGCCGTTGTTCATTTCTGCGTAAGCAGTAGCAACAGCAGGCATTACAGCAAAATTAATTTCCACTCTGAATGCAGCTTTCTTGTGTCACTACTGCCTTTATAGTCTTCTTCCCAGAGCTCAAGAGAATAGCCCAGACAGGCTTTGCAAGGTCGCCTCGCCCGCTGTCTTGCTCGGAGGCAGGCTCCACTCCAACTAATCCTCTTCTGACAGACCTTTTTGTCTCTCTAACTCACAGAAACCTTTCTCCACCTCCCCTGGTTAGGGCAGTAGTTTCTTAACTCTAAGAAAAATGAGAATAAACTTTCTTATTAAGACATGGCTTTTCAAAACTCTCTGTTCTTCCCATCAATTAGAACCGGATAATTTTAGAGTTATGCTAAGGAAACTGAATGAGAACGTCCCTGGGACAGTGAGCACCCATCCTTCATGGCTGCATCCCCTCTGCTGCCAACAGATGCTGCTGCTGCTCTCTCTTGCTGCCAGGCAGGGACAAGCAATATTCAGAACCCATGTCTGCAGCAGGGACAAGATAACTTCATTGGGATATTTTCCAAAAATCTGAAAAGTTAGCAGATACCCGTCATCTATTTCTCTGCACCTTCCTGCTGCTAGCAAGCCACAACTCTTGACTCTGCTAGAGTTTCAGAGCTTTTCCAACAA
The DNA here is from genome assembly GCA_013390045.1 of Picathartes gymnocephalus. Taxonomy (NCBI): domain Eukaryota; kingdom Metazoa; phylum Chordata; class Aves; order Passeriformes; family Picathartidae; genus Picathartes; species Picathartes gymnocephalus. The sequence continues at coordinate 1,309,689 of WEKY01025773.1, forward strand.
AATCCAGCTTTACTTTCAAAAGAAAGGACTACTGGGAAAACAATTAGCAGTCATGGTGGAGTACTTCATCAAAATCAGATCATCAGGGTTTTGGTTTTTTAGAGCATTGCGGATGAAGAACAATATGAGATGAACTCCACCATCTCCACGTCTGGTATGAGCTATTTGCCTTCTGAATCACTGGCTAAGAAATGGATTGTTTTTGAGCACTATTCCTTTGAAGGGAGATTCCTGCCTTGGTTGAGAGCCAAGGCCTGGAAAAATATGAAGATCTTGGTAGGCATTTGCCAGAGCTTGTGAATGGGCTCCTGTGCCCAGCACGTGCCAGACCCACAGCCAGTAGGAAACTGCGTGGAATGCTCCTGGTCCTGTTCTGGCAAGGTGAGCACCCGAGGGCTGCGAGGGGCACAGAGCTCACACTGCTCTCAGGGCCAGTCAAAGACACCGAGAGGGCCTCACAAGCAGCCTCTGCCAGGACACTGAGCACCTTTCAGGAAGTGTTGCTGAGCTCTTGCTCCTTGCTTGGGGCACGCCAGCTAAGAGAGGAGCAAGGCTCAGCCTGGGCTGTGCACACAGCCTCCAGTCATGTTTGCAGGTAGTGGAATACCCGCCCCGTTATTCCCCCCCCCGAAATCTCCTGTCCAAACCCTTTCTTTCCAGCCGTGTCTCTGCAACATAATTCTCATCCTCCCTGCTGTAAAGGGCACCCTAGAGAAGATACTAAATCAAGGGCTGTAACACAGTAGGAAGAGGGTAGAAGGGCTGGGAAGTTTCCCCTGGAGTCCTTACCACTCCTTCAACTTTCTTACCACCAAATCCATTGCAAGAGGGTTTTGAGGGGAAGACTTGTCACCACTCCAAAGTGAAGTGCTTCAGAGCTCAGCCTTGACTGTCTCACCTAGGAATCAGTTAAATGTAATAGGAGGTCCTGGTGGCAGAAGGGATATATCAGTTGATTATTATTTCTTTTCAGTTTGGGGTGATCCTGTCTGTGTCTTTACATCTTGCCGTTCTAATTATTTTTTTGCTTTCCCTTGAAGTGTTCATGGATCAAATAGGGCAGATTGCTTTTCCCCTTGGCCACAGTTTCTGCACCCTGGGCTGGACAGGGCACAAAGAATGAGGTCAGAAGTTGTTTTGCAGCCTTGCTCATGGATATTGTGGTTGATTCCTCCTACAGGGCAAAAAAACAGACAAGGAAGAGAAATTAAAGCTATTAGTATCAAACAATTAAGGGCTGTGGTTGAATTGGGTGGAAAATAAATGGGACTAATTGGGAAAAACATTAGTAGATCATAAAAGAATATCTTTTTAAGAAACAAGAAATAGAAGTTAATTATAGGCCATGTGACATTGGCTTTATGTTGATGCTTGTACTGATGGACTTGGAAGTTGCTTTACTGCTCCAGTTCATTTGGTGTGCAGGAAAGCACTGATGGATGAGGGGGATGCAGGAGTAGCAGCCAGGGATTTTTTTGCTTCATCGTTGAATCATAGCATAATTCATGTTGGAAGTAACCTCAGGAAGTCTCTGACCAAGCTTTGTCTCTGAGCAGGGCTCACTGCTGCTAGGGCAGGTTTCTCAGTTCAGTAAACCTTTGAATGTTGACATGGTTAGTGACTTCAGAGTTGGATCTCTGGTCCAGTATTTGACTATCCTTCATATGGAAAGTTCCTTTCATGTGGAAAGTTTATTTCTCTTATAAGTAATCACAGTTTTCTTTGATGCAACTTGTCTGTCACTCCTTGTGTCCATTGGCCTTTTGCCTTTCCCAATACCCCGAGACGAGTCTGGCTCCATCTTCTCTAACACTCCACCAAGCATCCCTGGCGTGGCTGAGGGTGTCTGAGCAAAGGATGTGCAAGCACAGGACACCGGGGGGAGCTGTCAGCATGAGCATAAAGGAACGGGACTTGTGGTACTCCCTACTCTCAAGCCTTAAATACTTACACAAACAAAAAAGAACAGCAAAAAAAAACCAACAACCAACAAAACCCCAACCAGCTGGGAATCATTATATTTTCCTTCAAATTATTATTAGTTTTCTGAAAGTACTCATGGGAAGTAAAAGGGTTGTAATAATCATTTGTGTACTCCAGAGGTAGGGCTAATACCTGGAGGATGATTGTTGCCCATGAAAGTGAGAGCAGAAAATAACCTGGGGAGTGCCCACCAGTACTCGTGTAGTACTTCATGCTGTCAACTCTGCCAGCCTCAGAGCAGGGCACGGAGGATCCCATGAGCAGTGAAGGGGGGACGCTGTCTCAGGCAGCTGGCAGGCTTGGGACAGGACATATACAAGGGGGGGCTCATTGCAGGTGTGAAGTCCTGTCAGTTGACAGGCAGTGACCCAGGGACTCTGCAACCCTCTCGGCTCTGGGGTGAAGCAGGAGGAAGAAGTTTCTGCTAGAGGTGACACTGGATACAAAGGAGCTGTATGCACACAGCAGGGAGCACTCCAAAGATCATTTCCTGATGGCAGCAGGACTTGAAACATCCAAGGACTGAATTTACTTGTCGTGTCTCTAATCACATTTTGGCTGAAATTCAACAAGACATTTAAATTTGAGAGGACAGGGTCTGAGGGGCATGCACAGGGCCGACCAGGAAGAACTGCTTGTTTTCGTGTCACCTCACTGTTTCTGGGATGTGTCAGGCCACGTCTAACCCTGTGCTTGGTTTTCACCTTCTATCCTCTCCCCAAAATCTGTGGCACCGGTGTCACTTTAAGTGGCAATCCTCTTCAAAATGACTGTGAATCAGGGGGTGGTTTTCATCCTTCAGACTGCATTACTGTGGTAGCATCCTGCTTCCTCAGCTGCTGATAAGGGTCGGGGGGGGGGAGGCACAATATGCTTCTTGACACGGTGACATTAGTAATGTCACAAGCCCTGGAAAATATGACTAGGTTTCTCTATGGGATGTGAAGTTGCTGTTCACGTCACAGAAAAGGGAATGCCACGAGGGGGTTTTGTTCACGAAACCCTTCCTCTTCTCACCTTTTAACTTTTGGAAGGGGTTTTCCCCTTATTAAAGACGCTTGGCAGGAGGCAGCACACCCCGCCCAGGCCCACACGGAGGGTGCCAGCCGCCGTTCGGGGCGCGGGTGGCGGTGCCGCCTGCAGAGGGCGCCCTGGCCTAAGCTTTGAGCGCCGGGCGGGAAAGCGGCTCGGGCGGGAAAGCGATCCCCTCACGGCCCCCGTCCCGGCCGCCCTCCAGGGCAAAGCGGCGTTGGCATGCCCACGGGTGTGTCGCAAGGATGTGGTGAGGAGAGCATAGAGAAGCGGTGGCCTCGAAGTGGGGACCCGGGAAGGCAGGACAATTAACAGCCCGGGCTAATACACCGTAATTGCGGGCAGCCGGAACTGGGGGTCTTGCGACTCGCCCTGCTCTGCCGAGGAGGCTCCTGGTGCAGGACAGAGACACTTTGAATCTTGCCGACAGCACAGGCTTACAGGCTTGACATCACCGAGGAGAGAGGCAGTGGGACAGGGCAGCCCATCCCTCCTTTCCAACTGCTACTGGATCCAGTTTTTGCTCCAGTCTCTGTGATGGGTTTGGAGCTCTCGAGTTTGTGCCCATGCCAGTACTGTGGCAGCTCCATCTTTGGCAGTGCATGAGATTTGAGGAAGCAATGAGTGGCCTCGGCTGCAAGAAAAGGTAATCAATACTGAAGACACACCAGAGGGAAAAAAAGAAGGGTGGTCCTTCCTGTGCCCAATGGCAGCTAAAAGCAGGGTTACTGCAACCAGCTGAAAGGGACCCCCACACCTGGCCAAGGCTGTACCCCTGCAGGGTACATGCTGCATTCCCTGGCCTTGCTGCAAAGCCAGACCAGGCAAGGCAGGGGTGTGCAGGGTGCCCTGAGTCCCCACCACAGCTTTTCAGGTTATGGTCACAGGCCTCCCATCACCCTCTGGGCATGAGCCATAGTAACCCTGCCCTGACCAGGTGCTGGAGGTGCTGATGTTGAGGTTTGGGAATGGGGACAGTGCTGCTCATTTGTCTAATCTACTGCTTTAAAATAATAATAGTAATAATAGTACTAGTAGTAGTAGCAGTAGTAGTAATAGGGGATGAAATGATCCATTCATGTGGCAGTACCTGAAATTTTTACTGTGGGGACTAGGACATGAGCTGCCGACACCCATAAACTCTTGTGTGTGGGCCAGTATTTACAGATAACTGGTCTGTCCACAGCCAGCAAGACTTGAACTCACAGTCACATCACTTTTCCACCAAATACCATGTTCCTGTTCCCAAAGAAAGGAACAACTTTTTTTTTTTTTGAAAGTCGAAGGAGAATAGCAGCCAGCTACTAGTGTAAAGAGCAGAAAACACTGTGAAAGGGTCCTCTGAGGGAGTTGGCACAGGTTCCAAATTTGTGTGGTGACATGTTCTGTGGTCTCCTGTTCTCACTGCTCTGATCTCTGAGCGAAGTGTGAGTCCCTTCCAAGGGAAAAGTTATTTCCATAATAAATGGACTGGGGGGAGCCGAGAAGGATATTGGCTTTGTCAGCAAAGGACAGATCAGAAAGTGATATATTGGAATAATTTCAGCATCTTGGAAAACTCCAGTTTGGCTGTAATATTAATGTTTTTGAAGATAAGGAACATTTGTGCAATAAAGTTGTGGTAGTTCAGTGTGGCCTTGGCATTGCTTTGGGCTATGAAACCATCATAGACCCTCTGCCCTGAGCTCCTTGAATGTCCGTGCTTGAGTGCCCTGAGCATTTTTCCAGCTGTGGGTTAGTGGGTCTGTGAGGATAGAGAAGTGGGACTGGTGTTGGTGAGGCCGTGCCTGCTGGGGCTGGCATGGAGGGGGCAGCTGGGTCCTTGTCAGGGGATGTGTTTGGGGCGCCATTCAGGGCACTTCTAATCCCGGGGGTTATGGCCCCCGTGAAGTGAGACCTCTGCTTTGCCATGTGCCGCTCTGGGTGCTCCCTTCCCAGGCCAGGCATTGGAAAGCACGTGGGGACTCCCTGGCAGCTGGGGCAAGTGTGAGCCCTGGGGGCACAGCGGGAGGAGGCAACCACCCTCTCCTGTGCCAGAGGAGGGGGGCACAGGGTCTCCCCTCTTTGCAGGCTGCTGTGCCTGGCTGCACGCTCTCACCGCGAGGTTTGCTCTGGATTCAGGGGGAGGGGGAGGCAGGGGTGCCGTGGAACAGTAGTCCATCTCCCCAGCAGTCAGGACAACTCAGAGCATGGGGGGCTTTGCTGCGGCCTCGGAGGTTCCTGAGTCCCTCTGAGGGACCCCCACCAAGTTGGGGGAAGTTCCCCCACCATCCATGGGCCCTGGGGATGGCCTGGGGGGCTCCAGGGGCCCCCCCGGCCGCCGGATTGCTCGCGTCTGGAATCCCTGCGCCCTTCCTTGACATGACCGCTTGGCTGCCGCTGCCCCATTCGCGTTTCTGCCTGCGGAGCCATCCCCGGGGGCAGATGGAGGCAGTGGGGGAGCACTGTCTTGTTCGGGAAATGGGAGACAGGGGTTGGGATGGAGGGAGAAAGGTTTTTGCCAGAGGAAATCGATATCTCGTGAAAAGTAATTATTGAAGCATAAATTTATCATAAGGGTGATCACCAATAAAACATCTCTTGGCGACGTTTTAATTTAAAATCAAATTCGAAAAGGCCCCCCTCCCCCTTAAAAAAAAAAATCCTTAACAAGCAGAAAAATAACTGCAGCCCTTGGAACACTTCATTATACGTTCAAAGAGAGCTCCATCATCTTCGCACCGACGCCGGGCTCTGCTCTTCTGATGGATCCAATGCAGCTGATTTATGGAAATGACTTGCAAATCCATAAATGTAGTTTGCAGTGACAGCCGTGCATATCACTAGTAATTCCTTTAAACTATGCAAAGAAAAATGATTCATATCTGGTTGGACCCTGCTTTTTCCAAGGGTCGCCACTCCTGAGTCTTGATGTGTTTGTCTGTATTGGTTTCCCTCTTGATTTTTTTTTTTTTTAACACCGTGATGGATGAGGCTGAGATCTTAACACTGAAACCCGAGACCCCGAGACGGCCAGTGAGGGAAGAGTTAAGCCTGTAGAAGGTGGTTTTGCCCTCCTTCCCCGCGGACACGCGTGGGTCAGACGTGACACACATTGCCGCGCTCAGTGTCGTGTCCCCCCGGCTTTTCTCTGCAACCCCCCGGGTTTCAGCCCTGGGTTCCGAGAGCTTAATTATGTTAATTAATTAGTCCTCTATGTGTGGTTGCTGGGTGACTCCGGGGTGGATGCAGAGGGACTGGGGAGGTGCAGCCCGAAGGGACACGTGTCCATGCCTCAGTTTCCCCCCCTTTCAAGCAGGGCGAGACGGGGGCAGCCAACCCAGGTGATGCTGCTGCAGCCCCGCTCCCAGAACGCCCTCGAGTGCCCCCTCCCTGGGGCTGCCGGCTCTCTCCCTCTTGCAAACCCCAGCACACAGGGCTGGACCCACACACGTCGGGCAAGGATGGAGCAAAATCAGCGGTTCTCGGAATTTCTTCATTGTTTCTTGCAGTTATCCCAGGAATCACCATACCCCCCTCCCCACTTTTATCTTCAAAGGCCATCCTCCATCAGTATCTCTGATAATGCATTTATTAGGCTTCATGATGCAATAACCACAAGCAGCCAGAAAATGTAGCATATTTCCACATTATCATCCAATTTCCCTTCCCGGGTATTTAGTTCAACTCTTTAACACCAGCCACATAATTAGAATTTGGATTTCCATTAATTTTCCTTGGGCCTGCAACCATTTTAAGATCACAGTGGTAATTAACGTGATACATCACTAATTTCACCAAGCACAATCTAAGTAGGCGCTCCCCCTCCTTCTCAGGGGCAAGGCTGGGGGGGATGCTAAGGGGGACGTCGGGGGTCGGGGCGGCCCGGGGCCCCTGCCAGGGTGACTCTGTCCCCGCCCCGGGCCCGCAGAGGAGCGGAGCGTGTCATGTCGCAGCCCGGCCCCGCTGCATCCTCCGCGTTTGCTACGGAAAAATACACTTTTCTTTCCAGTAAATTTAACAATTAAAAATATTTATCGGTAGCAGATTTACGTTGTTGTGTCTCCAGTCTTGGGGCATATTGGTAGACTATTAAGACTAATTAGCATCCTTTCTGCATGCAGATTTACTAAGCTGATTGCGGTATAACTCATCCCTAAAAGCCCCTATCCTTTCACATTTGCAGAATGTAGCTGAAGGCAAGGCCCTTTCGTCTCTCTCCGAGCTTGCAAGCAGCTCACGTTAGCCGGGCCTTTTGCTAAGTAAACTTTAAAAATGTGAAGCAATAACAATTTGAGTTAGAAGCTTGCAAAGTACTAAAATGGAAATATTACCTCGGGAGCTTCCACAGGAAGGATCTGGGAGGAAACAAGAAGCTTAAATGTATAGAAGCACGCAGCAGATACAGGCTGTATATTCTCAGCATTAAACCCAGAGCTGTTATTTTCTTAAATATATTTGGAAATAAACAAAGGGATTTCATACGTGCCTGGGTTGGCTGCGTGTTCCCGAAGCCAAGCAACACCAAGGAGAGGAGGGAGAGAGGGAGGGAAAGAGAGAGAAAACGAAGAGTTACAGAAAGTTTGCAAGATGCAGTTGCAGGGAACGGTTGCTCGTTTTTTCCTTCCTTCTCTGCGTTTTGGGTGTGTTTAAAAGGCGCGGAATCAGCAGAGTGCTTTGCTGCGCAGCCCCTCAAATACAACGGGAGGGGAGATTCGTAGCATCCTTTGTACCTTACTTTGCATTTAAAACATTTAAAGCGCCGCAGAAGGCTCTGTGAGGCTCTTTCAAGGTGTGGAAAGTATCGGCTCTTATGCTTTTAAAAAGCATACACTGCTGGTTTATTATTAACACACTGGGAAGTACATAAGCCCCACAACTTTATTCTCTTTAATGAGCCTGGAAAAGCACGTTGGCCCTGAAGGGTTTTGTTCATTAAAGATGTAGGCTGTAGGAATATTGTCTCATTAATTATCTGGTTTTAATTACACTGTTACCCTTTGAATCCATATATTTGGTGGGGGGGTGGGGCGGAAAAGTTGCTATAGCCAGACCCTCACAATCCGCAGCGAGGGCGTGTCGAGGTTTAAGGCTTAAGAAGCAGCAGAGACTCGGATAGGGAGTGCGGGAGTTGCAGGGATGCTCCTGCTGGAAGGATGGACGGATGGACGCAGGGGTGGGGAGGAAGCGGAGGTGGGAGGAAGCGGGGTCTCCGAGCGTGTGGAGCTGCGTGCACACCAGGAAATATTTATTTCCCCGTGTCCGTCTGCAGCCGCCTCTCGGCTGCCGGCCGTCTTCCGAGCTGGGCCGGTACCGGGTGG
>WEKY01025773.1:1320503-1325611 GCA_013390045.1 Picathartes gymnocephalus
TCCAGAGTGCCGCAGAGCCGAGAGAGCAAATATGGGCCTTGCCCCGGGGCCGAAAGCCGCGAGGGGGGAGGATGTGGAGAGCAGGTGTGGGTGTGGACATGGCAGGCAGGCAAAATGGTGATGCCCCACTGGACCCGGGGGGCATCACCCAGGAGCCGCTGGGACGCGTGTCGCTGCCCGACAGCCTTTCTGCGTGTCGCGATACAAGGGAGCGGTCGCGATATGGCCGTGAATGCTTAGTGTTTACTGAGGGGGGCGGGCTGGAAAGACGGTGTGAGATGCGGAGGAAATGGGGAGAGCCCTGTGTCAGCCCCGTCCCTCAGCCTGTCGGTCCCCGGTGCACCCCGGCCGGGGGACTGGCGGGCAGCGGCTCTCTACAGGGGCTTTTCCGAGGAGCGGAGGAGACAGGCTGCGATTCCTGCCCCAACCCCAGAATCGGGGAGAAAAAGCCTTTCCTTTCAGCAGAGACTCATGCATCAAACTTCAATTTTCCGGACGATTGAATTAGTGATTTTTTTCTCCTGAACTAAAATACACTTAAGTCTTTGGGATTAATTACCACGTTCTGGTCCCTCAGACTGTAGTATTAGTTATCGTTGCCATATTCGACATCAGCTCTGACACCTCATAAAATAAGGAACTGAATTTCACTGACTCAACCTGCTTCAACCCTGTTGGATAATTCAGAAGGGGGCTTTATTCTCCGTCTGGGAGCCCTGTGTGAAGTGAACAAGATCAAATATGGATCTTCTCTACCCCCCTCAGGAAAAAAAAAAAGCTTAACTCCCCCCCCTGCAAACAGTAAACAGTGGCTTTTCCAAGCAGACAACACCCCCCACCGCCTCCTCCCCTCCCGCTCCCTTCACACCTCCAAACGAAATCTAAGGCAGTGTCAAGTTTGGGGATGAAGGATGGGTATGGCAGGGGCGGGAGGATGGGCGGGAGGGGGAGAACACGCAGGAGGGCATGTCCAGCTCCTGCGTTTGAGAAATGGGGTTTCTGACGGAGAGGGAACAGCGGTGGTCGAGGTGCGGGCTGCACCGAGACCCTCGGGAGTCGCCACTCCCGCGCTGCGCCTGCCCGCACCTGCCTGCGCCCGGTGCTCCCCCCCGCCCCGACGCCAGGGACACGAGGCAGCGCAGCCCCCGACGGGGCGGGTGATGAGGGACCTCCGGGCCTCCAGCTCGCTTCCGCAAGGCACTTCCATGTTCCCGCACACCCCTTTGCCAATTGCTAGTTTTCACCTCTCCGGGCCAGAACCTGGGGTGTTTAAACGGATTGACGCCTTTATTTTTCCTGTCGGGAATCACTTGGGAAAGGCCTGTCTCTCCCCTTGCCAGACCTTTTCACAGGGCGAACCGCGGTGAGCCGGTGCCCGGGACAGGGAGCACCGGGCTGGGGGCGAGAAGCTCCGAAGCGCTGTGGGTTTGCCCGGGGTGGGAAACGGGACGGACTCTGCTCCCTGCTGTGAATCCGTGCAGGAAGAACTGGGGGCAGGTTGAAGGACAGACAAAGGCACCGCTGGCCCAGGTGTCCCCGGCCAGGAAGTTCCGTCTGGGGGTCTCGGCCCAGCTCCCGCCTTCTCCAGGACAGCGCTGGCTGGTGGACCCTGGGTCGGCGAGGCAGATCCGGAGATCCCTAATTTTGGGTAAATCTGGGAATCTGGGGCGGCAGGAGGGATTTCATGCCGCGTCCATGGCAGCAGCGCTCCAAGTGGGCCGGGAAGGGCTGCGGCTGGGTCAGCCCAGAGGGCAGGATTCAGCCCTGTCACCGCGTCCCTGTTGCTGCTGCGGGGAAAAAAACCCCAAACCAACAGACAAACAAAAAACAGTCCCACTCCCACATTCCCCCCGCCACCCCNGAAAAAAAACCCCCGTATTTTATCTAAAATTCGAGGGAGAGCAAAGCCCGAGCAATAGATCTACTCAGGTAGGTGATCCCAGGGAACGGCGCATTTCAAACTGGATGACAAACGAAGGGCACAAGCCAGAGATTCATTTTTAAGCTTAAAAAGAAAAAAATTTTGTCTGTCAAAAGGCAGATTAAACAGCCAAAATCCCAGTTATTTGGAAATGGGGGGCTAGCCAAACTAACAGGCTAGCCTGTTAATCGTCAGGAGGAGGCTTTATTTACTAATCCGCCCCAGCCACGTGTGGTAAACTTCTGTGGGTGCAAGGCGGCCGGGCATCTCTTCTCTTTGCACTCAGAAGTCAATAGATCAGAAACCCAAATTAACTCCCAGCCTGTTTTCCATACACCCAGCCACTTTTCTTTTCTTTTTTTTTTTTTTCTTTTTTTTTTTTTTTTTTATTTNCTTTTTTTTTTCTTTTTTTATTTCTTGGTTATAGTGAATTGTACTGTTTGCAGCCTCATTAAATCCATTCCAAGACAAAAGAATAAAAGACTTAGGGGGAGGGAGGGGACAGGAGAGGAGGGGGAACAGGAGAGGGAATGGGGAAAAAAAAACAGATAAAGAAAACAAATAAAGCCCTTTAACTAGATCTTCACATAAATGTCACAGTTTCTCAGCATTTACGATTTCCCTGTTTAGCATAAAAACACTTAAGGACAAGATTGAAGGCTTTCCGAGAGACCTGGACAGAAGTCAAAGCTATCATTCGGAGGTAAAAAAAAAAAAAAAAGAAAGAAAAAAGAGAAAAGAGAAAAGAGGGGGTGGCGGAGTGGGGGCGGGAGGTGGCGGAAAACAAGTGCTCTTCCAAATAATACTAAAGAAAAGTGAATTTCATTGTAATTCATAGGCTTGTTCCAAATACCAAGAGAGAAAGAAAAAAGAATAGAAGCGCACAGATGCCCCGACGAAGGGAGAACAGCTCTGCTCCCATTGTTGTGGAGTTAAACAGTGGAAGGGAGGGTTAACCTAATCCATCAAATTGTCTGGAAATTGTGAAGAAAATTCAAAAACCATATGGTCTCCAAGCGCTCGCCTTCTCTCTGCTGTGGAGGGGCACGCTTGTTTCAGCATGGCGAACCGCAGGAGGCTGTATATGCTCCATTGTCGCTTGTCACTTCAGAGAAGAGGGCTCATTTGTCCCCAGTTTTCATGCTTTACGCTAAAAATTACAACCCCATCCATTCTCAAAGAGGAGAAAGATTTATTTAGCCTCGGAGAAACTGGACCGAAAAAAAAAAAAAATCCAACCCACAAACCAACCCCGTCTTATCTGGACACTTCTCCGCCGACTCCACCACTGTACACCAGATTTGGCTTTCTCACATAAATTTTGCAAAGAATAGGGAGAAACACACGTTGCTCGCCTCCAAAGGCAAGTCACGCTGCCAAGAGAAACACATTCACCAGAGCTTTAATTTTGGCTGGAAAAAAAAATAAATAAAAAAGAAATGGGAAAAAAAAAAAAAAAAAAAGGAGGGAGGAAATGAAAAGGAAAAGTATTAAAGGGAGGAAACGAAACATTTCCCATCCCCGTGTCCCCGTGGCAGCTTTTGCCCAGGAGCAGGAGGCCCCCGCAGCACACCTCGCTCCTTTTGTCCAAATCGCTGATAACTCCTTGCTCCCGCTCGGATTTGTTTTTTATTTCCATTATTTTTTTCTCTGCCTCTCTTTTTCCCCTCCAATTTCGGGCTGGAAATGCCCTGTTGACAGCGGAAGCGGCGGGGCGGTCCCGTGGTCCTGGTGGTCCCGCTCGCCCCTCTGCCCTCCCGCCGCCGTCGCCGCCGCGCATCCCCCGCGCCCGGGAAGCGCTACCGCACCTCCGGCCTTATCGATGCTCCGCGTTCTTCCTTAGCTAAATTCTGCCTGGCACTAGACCTAGAAAAAGAAAATTAAATAATTGGTCTCTCTCGTGTGCTCCTTTCCCGTTATTTTTCTCGCAGGTACTGCTCTCAGAATAACTTTAAATGCAAATGGGATGGGAGATTCCTGTGGGGGAAAAGTCTGGTGTAGCTTCGGACCGGCGAGGTGTTTTACGGTCACAAATGAAGGACGTTAAGAAGTATATTAAAAGGGTAAAGATTTTATTGTATCGGAAAAAAGAGCTATCTGTACAATTCTAAGAGACAGTAAATAAAGCGACATTGTCCCTATCAGAACTTAAATAGCAGGCCTTTTAAAATTTGTACAATTCAAACAAAAACAGGTCTTAAATCTGTACATTTATTTTTAATTTATAGTGTAATATTTAAATGTATTGATTTTGGGAATTGTCCTTTTTTATTTCCATGGCATGCAAAAAATTCTAAAAAGAGTAAAAAATAATTCTAGGATTTTTTTTCTTTTTCTTTTTTTTTTTTTTTTTTTGTTACCACCTTCATATCAAAAATACGAAAGGCAGCTCTTTAATAAAAGCACAACAATAGCAGAAAATGGTAAAAATAGCTTTTAATTGGTAAAATGAGGCAGAAATTGCATTGGAGACAAATCTCTATGCTCTAGGAAAAAAAGAATGTATATATTTTTCAACTTGCATTATAACCCAGCCCCAAGTTCCCAAGATTGTGAAAGAAAAAAATATTTTCAAAAGGAAAAAAAAAAATATTAGTTCGTGCACATCTGAAACATGCAAGGAAAGGAAAGTGGCTAATTTTTTGCTGTTGCCGTTTTAAGCCTAACTTAAATCGTCTCTAAAGTGATTTGTTTCGGAAGTCTTTGAAAACAACTGCTTTCCCAAACATCTGTTGGAAGCCAGGTTTATTCCAAGGTTACGCGTCTCCCTTATAGATAAAATAATCATCACTGATAGCTATTAAAAAATAATAATCAAAACCTCAAAAAGAAGGGGGAAGGAAAAAAATCCAATATATACGTTTAAATATTTATACAGAAGCCGTCCGTAATTGCACCGTTCCGAAGATGTGGCAGGCGGAGGGATATCAACTCTACCCTAAATTAATCGGGGTGTGTGTGTCTGTGATGGGGTTCTATTGCTTATTGCTCCGGCCGAGGGGAGCAGCCGCCCCGCCGCGCTGCCGGGGCCGGGATGGGGGGCCGAGGGTGCCGGTTTGGAGCTGTCGGGATGGGGGGGGAGGGACATGGGGGGACGCCGGCCGCCCCTCAGTCATCCACGTCGATCTCCACGTCCTCCTCCTCCTCCTCCTCCTCCTCGCTGTCCCGGCGGCTGCGGGGCCGCTCC
>WEKY01025773.1:1328221-1404620 GCA_013390045.1 Picathartes gymnocephalus
GGGACACGAGCCGCGGGCCGGGCTGGGGCTGGACGGGACGGACAGTGGCTGGAGGGGCGATGGGGCAGGAAGAGAGGCCGGAGCTTGGATCCGGCCCCAACTTTCCCTCCTCACCTTGAGGGCCAAGAGGAGGACGGCTGGCAGCTCCCAGGCCGCTAGGTACCAAACAAGCACAAAAGAAGCAAATGGCTCCTCTCCTTAAAGCGCCCTCTTCCCATTTTTTATAGCTCTCTGGGAGTCTCTTTATGCAGTGACCTATTTTTAAAGGCCTATATTGGGTTATTCATCATATCAAATACTGCGAGGAGATGGGGGGGAGTCGGTCGGGGGGGAGCGAATTACACTGATTCTAAATCGCCCAGCTTCTTTGCTTTGCTAGGTGGATTATTTGCTTCGCTTTGCTTGGGTTTTATGAAGTGATTTAAACATATTTTAACCAATTAGAGACTTTCCTCCTCTCCCTTGTGTCCCCTCGCATTGTTTTCCAGCGTGGCGTTTTATGTCAGGATCCAGGTTTTATTGAGAACTCAGCCGGGGGTGCTGGTGTTATAATTACAGAAATAAGATTTTAAAAAAATAGAATGGGAGGGGGAAAAACGAAAGAAAAATAGCCTCGTTCCTGAGTGCGAGTTTGGGCAGGCTGGCGGGCATATGGGATGCTCTGAGACGCAGCCAGTTATCGGCTGCAGCCTTCCCCGTGAAGTGGAGTACGGACACGGGCGCAACTTACGTCCCCATCTCGAGTACAGCCTGTTCCGCTCAGGGCACAGGAAAAAGTGCTTCAGACACAGCGAAATCCTGCAAACAGTTTTGGATCCCCTGTTGTCCCCCCAGCCTGCATGTCCCTCTCTTCCTACGGGGGAGGACAGGGCTTTAAAAGCACCCTGCCTTTTCTATTTTGGCTCCCTAAGACGGGCAAAGCCCGGGGAGGACGGGCTGCAGCCTCAGTCCAGACTCCCCGACACAGAGAGACTCTTCCTCGTTTACCTCGGCCGCTGCCTGGCAGGGGATAGCTGGGTTCATGCTTTGCATGAGTAGCTCAGCCCGGTGGCTCCAGGCCTGTCGCCTGCCCTTGTGCCCAGCGTCCGTCCCCAGATAGTACCTCACCGAGAAAAAGGGTGGTTGAGACGGAAGGGGGCAGATCCCAGTCCCCCTTCCCCGAGTCCCCCGGCTCTCGGTGATTGTCCCGGCGGGCTCCGACCGACCCCTCTCCTCTGTGCTCTCGACTGCCAGGTAGCGCCTTTGGCGGATTTGGGTTTGTTTGTACTGTGCTTATTTTGCCTTTGCAACCGCTGCATCTCCCTCCTCGCAAACGACTCCCTCTCTGCACACCGGGGCTGGGCTGGGCTGCCCCCAACCCGGCTTAGGGGGAGAGCTCTTCGTCCCCCCTCCTCATCCTTTGGAATTTAATTATTTTAATTTTCTTTTTTTGGCAGCCCGTTTGGCACCCAGCCCCAAATTAGGGACCCTCAGTGCCCCCCGGCGTGTCCCATTGCATCTCACTGTCCTCGGAGGGCACCGGAGAGCAAGGGAGCCCCGGGGACAACCCGGGTGCCTGCTCCAGCCACCGCCACGGAACTTCGCAACCCGTCGGGCTGTTCTGTTCGTCCCGCCGGGAGGCAGCTGCCAGTCGTGTGTCCCAGCTTTGAGGTCGTTTGGGGAAGAACACCCTCATCCAGTACGCTCCAACACCCCCCCGCTTCTGCCTGCTACAGCCCCTCTGAGTGGGACCTGGAACTGACCTACTCCTGGTGCAGGCAGCAGTTTGAGTCGGGTCCCCGGCCGAGAGGCGGGAGGAAGCAGGGCTGGGGGAAACGGCGGCCCTTGAATGTCCCCGGGGATGGATGGGTTTCCCCCGAAATCTTTGGGGAAGTGTCGCTCCCGGTCCCTGCCTTCCACTGTGGAAGAAAAGCGAGTAAAGCTGCGGCGTGTCCTCCTCACAGAGAAAACTGCCGCTGAATCCAAAACTACTCGTGAGTGGGGACACACGCAAAAAAAAAAAAAAAAAAATCTCTGGCTACGAGTAGCATCTTTGGAAGCCTCTCCCCTTGCCATCTCCAGAACCGTATTTCGGGGTGTCGGTGTAGCTGGCCTCTCCGAAACTGTCCCGGGCCTGGCGGGCAGCAGCAGGACGCTCCTGGGTCTGCCCGGCTCTTGGCTGCGTGCGGTCCGCTCCTGTCCAGGAAAATGTCACAGGAATATAATTAAAGCAGGCGGCATATATCATTCAAGTGTTGATCACCAAAGTAACTGTGTACAAATGACACCTCCTTTCCCGGCATAGCTGAGCCGTGCATGGCTCCCTGCTATGTCTGCCTAGTTTAAGTGGTCTAAACACGTTACCACTCCCTGTTAGCAGCGTGGAGAGGAGCAAAACTCCGTGCCCTCGAGCTGATAGCTAGTCCTGGCACAGCATCTCTCAAAGGCCGGGAGGGTGACCCGGGAACCTAAGAAATAACTCTTTTAATCTTCAAGCATCCCTCCAAGTTTGGGGCTGCGAGTGCCGAGGGGCGGAGAGGCGCCGGTGGACCCGCGGTGAAGGACGGAGGACGGAGAGCCACGGCGGGGTCTGTGGTCCCTGTCCCAGTCCACTCTTGAAAAACGGCCGATAAAAGGTACCTACAGGTATCCCCTGATCCCGCCGCCGCCGGGCGCTGCTCGGTGTTGCTCAGTTTGGAAAACGACCGCCCCGAGCTGGGTGCCCGTCTGCTCCCAGCTGTGATGGGGAGGGAGCACCCGGGTACCGGGGAGCGCTGTGGGGTTGCGAAGAAGCTCCCCGGTAGAGTCCATTTCTGGGGCTCGTTGTACAACTATTGGCCGATCCTTCCTTCCCTAGCAACGACCTCCCTGCAGGGGAAGAAACTTCTGTGCACTAAAAATAAGTGTGACCCGAGTGCTCGCATCCGGCCTGGGAGCCGGGGTCAGGGGCAGCGCGCCCGGCCCGGGCCCAGCTGGGACACACTGGCCCCGCGAAGCCCCGACCTTTACCCGGCAGAGAAAGATGGAGAAGTCACCGTTCTCCCGGAGGTCTTCAGCCGCGGGGGCGTTACCAGAACGGGGCCGACCAGGGACGAAACCCGCGGGCCCAGAAACCCGACCAGAAGCGGGATGCGAGGAGCAGCCCCCCTCGAGCGGACGGGCGGTGCGGTGCCCAGCTCCCCGACTTCCCCTGGGGATTTTCGTTTGCAAACCAATTCCCGGGGCGACTCAGCGACGCTCAGACCGATGAAGATGCAGGGTCCGTGGATTTTCTGCCCACCCCTGGGGTCTGTTTGTTTCCCCTCCCCCCCCCTCCCCCCCACAGCATGGTGGAGCTGGCACGGCGGTGCTAGGACCACTCTCGCCGCCCCGCTATGGGGCCGGGAGAAGGGGGAGAAACCTCATTTTGGGCGAGTCCCTGGCCCGGTGTAAGCGAGAATGCTCTCGGGCTGATGTAAAGGAAATAGGGGGGCCCGTCTCCCACACAAGCCGTTTTAGAGCACAAATTGCAAGGAACGACCGGGGTGGATCAACACCTCCAGCCACCTCATCACCCTGCGTAGGGTCCCAGGGAGCGTTTCCCATAGCGAGGGAGAAACGAGGAGGTGCCTCATCCCAAATCTCAGGAACCAGCACGTTGTCTCGCCTCTTAGCACAGCCGGGGGACCCTCTCGTCACACCAGTCCTGGTGGATTTTAGGGATTCCCTCGCGTTTATTGGGGCTAGAGAACAAGTCTGAGCAGGTGGCTCCCCAGCCAGCCTCCCTGGTTTCCCCTGGGAACAGAGTCCTCCAGCAGCCACTCCAGAGTTCCCGGGAGACAAGCGCCAATAGGAGTGTCTGAACGTACCAAATCTTTTAAATTCCAGTATTTTATTTTTTAGTCCAGGAAATCCAAGCTCCTTGGGAAGAGCAGTCGGGATGTGCCTGTCCCAGCTCCAGGCAAGGCGAAAACTTGATTTTTATAAATTCTTAGTTTTAAAACCCCCTAAATACTCCGACAAATGCCAATGCAGAACGCCTCTGGAGGGCAGGGAGGTGGGATGGAGCCGGTCGGGGGCATTTCAGGCCTCCTGGCCGTGTGGGGGTCTGTGGATGACAGAGATTTAGCAGCACTCGGAGACTCCCTGCCCCGTCCCAGTTCCGGGGGAGGCAAGGCCTGGCCGTGGGGCAAGCGGAGAAGACCCTTCAGAGGGGATCAGCGCACCCCCGACCTGTTCAGAGCCTGTCTGTCCCCTGGGTCACTTTCGTTTTGGGACGGAAGCAGCTACCGCCTTCTCTCCAGTCCCCGTCGGTTCCAGGGAGGAGGCTGGAAGAGGGTAAAGGGTGGCCACGGAGCTAACCCTGGGACGGCGGGGCAGGGCGCTGGGGAGGCGGGGGCAGACGGCGCACGGCCCGTGCAGCTGCGCCCGGAGGCGGCTGGAAATAGCGCTCAGCGCTGGTTCCCCTGTCACCTCTGAGCCCCGCGGCGCTGGTCTGGGGGTGTCGAGACCCGAGGTGATGCCCACCTCTCGCTGGTCCCGGGGATCCGTCGCTTCCCCCGGGAGAGAAGCCGCGAAGGGTCTGCGCACAAGACTTCTCCCTGCCGCGCAACTGCGCTCCGGACTCGGGGCTCCACAAAAGTTTGGTTGATCGGTTGGCGGGGGGGACGAACGACACAGTCACCCAGGACTGTGCCGAGCCGCGCTGGCTCCTCCGAGACCTGTAATATCTCTGCCGCTCCCGGCACGCGTGAATAATTCACCAGGCTGCCAAATGCAAGTAACGTTTGTGGCAGCTATGAAAGAGCCGGGGAGGCGAGGGCTCATTTTTGGGGGGCAGGAGGAGGTGTGGGGAATCAATTGAAACTTAATAAAGGGAGTGGGGGGGGAGAATGGCGGAAATAAGGCAGGCAACTTCTTCTAATAACAACTTGGTATTAATAATTCAGGAGCAGTCATTGGATTATAGCGCAATATCCGAAGTACACATTGCCGGCACTGTGCGGGTGGATAATGTAATCGGAGCTCATTTTGCCTTCCAATAAATTACAGCAGCAAAAGTTTCCTGTTAAAGCAGTTATTTGTATTTCTTTTTTGAAGGTGATTCCCCTTCCAACAACTGCAGTAAGAAAATTAATTAAAAACTAATATTTCCATCCATTGCAAGAGCACACTGAGATGCAAAGTCAGAGTTTGACTGTGATCTTTTCCAACCTTCAGTGCTGTTAGGCTACTGCTCCTTCTCACTTCTTTCTTTCAGTCTCCCTGTTTTTTCATCCCTCCTTTTTTTTTCATCCTACACCACCTGGCCTCGCAGGAGTCCTCCAAGTTCAGAGAAGTGCTGCTGGAAAGAAAACTCTCCCTAAAATATATCTCTTCATGTCAGACATGCCGTGTTTGTTCCTCTTGTCCCTCTCAGGTCCTGTTATGAAGTGGTAGCAGCTAGAGGTAGGGTCAAACAGCAGTTCACTTGTCTTTCAATTCACACATGAAGTGAGTTTGCAAGACCTCAGATGACTCTTCTTCTTTTTATTCCAAACTGCAGCAGCATTTTGCAGCAGACAAATCCCCCAGACCCAGCCAGGGTATTGCAGCTTTCCTCTTCTCTATTCCCTTATTCCTCTCACCAAAGGCCAGGCTATGCCCTTGCCCTCTGGTGGAATCCATCTCTGTCTGGGGTTCCCAAGATGATTCTCAAACCTCTCCCAGCCTCTGCTGCTGGACACAGAGGTCCACTGCAGTGCTCTCCAGTGCCAAGCTGCTCTCTGCATCCTCAGACCTGCCTCATAAAGGAACATTTCCCCAACAGTTTGTCCATGACCAGCAGATATCTCTGATGAGAGGCTTTACACATATGTTTGTTTTATTCTGCTTTCTGTTTCAGGAACCTTAGACACGTTCCTCAGATGGTCATGTTTCAGGCAGGGCTTTTTCTATGGGTACTTTTAGCATCCTGTAATGGTGAATGGCATTTCCCATCCTGCATAATAGCTGCTGTCAACTTACAGTGTTTCTGTACCGATTGCTGTCAGATCAGGCTGTCTCCCTGTCTCCAGTGCTGCATGGAGGTACGATGGGGAGAGAGAGAAAAGAGCTTCCTAGAGGAGGCTGGAGTGGAAAAAAATCTCTCCTGTTAGGCTCTTTCCTGATTCCCACTCTTTAGATTCAGACTCTGAGCTCTGAGGTTTAATATCACTGCAAAAATCTCTCTTATGATTCCACCTCTGACCATCCTGGACTCCTGTCCATATCCCTCCTCTGTTTTGTTTATTTTGTGACATCTCTTGGCACCCAATTCCCGTGTCCTCCTGCCTGGCACCCAGGACTCTTTTTCAGCTGATGTACAATCACTTGTCACCTGCGGAACTTCAGAGCCTGGACTTTTTCTCCCAGACACAGAGTAAAGCCCGTGTAGTGAACAGCCTCAAGGTTTCTTCAATTTTTCTGCTTAAAATCTCCTTGGGGTCCGCTTAGCTCTGTTATTTTTTACTGGTGTGCAAAGCAAGTCTTCACTAATGCCAAAAATGCATCAACATGTGGGTCTGGATTCTGCTTGCACATGGAAAAACCAGTCAGGTTCTCTGCACTTGCCTGCCTTGGTGTTACAACTCAACAAGGACCTACCAGTGCTCCTCAGTAAGAGCTAAGAGGATGAGCAAGGGAGGTATTAAGGCTACAGACAGCAGAAATAACCTGCTCTGGGGTGTGCAAAGGGGCTGGTTGGCCGTTGTGGGCATCCCTCACCCTCGGGAGAGGCTGGAAGTGGCGGGGCCGGAGGGGTCCCCGGCCAGGGAGCCGCCCCTAGAGGGAGGGCACCGAGGGCAGCATGGGGTCCCATACCCTCACCCTGGGAGCAGGGAAGGGGCTTTCCTGGGGCTTACTGCCTCTGTGGAGATGGGAGAGCAGCTGTGGAGGGGCTAGTTCACTCTGCCCTAGAGCACAGGTTAACTTCACAGAAGCAGCCCCTCTCCATCACTTTAAATCTTGGGATTTTCTGCTTGGAAAGCTGTGTACCTGCTTCTGCTGCTTTTTGCAGTCTCATGAAGCAATGGGTGTTGAAAGTCTCCTGTGCCCTATGAACCTATTGCCAAACTCCAGATGGACCTTTATTTACAATGAAAGGAGTATTTGTGAATCTTGGAGTACATGGACCCCAAGGACAGGAGAGAAAAATGATTTTAATTTCCCAATGTTGAATAAACATGTGTTGACTGGTAATGCTTTGTAAAAATTATAGAAGATATGATTTTTTATTGATACGTACAGATCCCTAAATGGTGATCTCATTAGGTACAACGAGGGTAAGCAGTGGGTAAGGAGGTGTGAAGTTCAGCAGTGGATCACCTATGCCCCCCATGGCTATGGGGCAGTGGCAATGTTGGGGGTGCACCAGGGCCTCTCTTCTCTTTGGTCTTTGTCCTTTTGCCCCGTCCATGTGTGCAGCCTGCTATCTCACCAGCTCAGTCTAGTGGAGCTGGGCACGCTGTGCTGCAAGAACATGACCTTTAGCTCTGAAGATGGCAACAGCCTTGTGCTGGCAGCAGAACAACATACCCAGTACAAATAGAATCATTCTGATAATAAATCACCATCCATAATAAGAAGACATCGTTAATAATAAGTCATCCAGGGGCCTCTTGAGACCAGAGTACAACTTACTGTAAAAATAGATAGGAAACATGGTGTGATCATTACAAGCAAGATAACAAATAAAAGAGAAAATGACTTTTATAGGCATTCAGCTCTACTTTCCTTCCCCCAGCTTCCAGCCAGTTCTGTTTTCAGTCAGGATGGCTATGATTTAAGTTTGGTCACAAACACAGACTGGATTTTTGCAGATGCAGAGCCCTGGGTTTACTGCATCTGTGAGCTGGCCAGATCACTACCTGCAAAGGAGCTGCCTGGCAAAAATCCCTCTTTTTTCCCCTTCTGCTCACAGTGTGATCCCTTAGTTATCCTGATTTCTTCAAAGGTGATGGATACAGGCTCCCTGGCTATAATATACAGAAGCCAGCTGAGGCCTTGCCCATAGATATCTGTTCTTCTGTATCCCCTCAATTGGCAGGATTTGTTGCTCAGCTCCCATGGCTTTATTTCGGTTCAGCTGATGAGGTAACTTCAGAAACCAGAGGGTAGTGAGGGGTGAACACATGGCAAAATTTGAGCTTTGAAATGAATGAATGTTTGCATTGAGGACTCACCAGACCCAGGAATATTTTCACACATAAATTGTCTGGCATCAAAAGACTCATGAAAATTGCTCCATGCACAGAAGCGAAGGGAATCTCACACGTGTTTAAGGACAAATTTTCAAGTTGCCCTTGCACTGTTCTGTCAGCTCTAATCTGCTTGGGATATCAGTGCTACTTCCTTGCAGCAGAGGGGAAAGAGGCTAGGGCTGTTCAAATATTTCTTGGTTTCTCCCCTTGTTTGCGCTTGCCAGGCAAACAATAGCAGATGTTATATAGTCAGTTCAGTTCGCTACTAGTCCCATTATGCTCTATTTATGTTTCACTTTATTGGCTTTTTTTTTTATTTTCCTATTATTGTTTCACTCTGGGGGAGGCAGAGGATATAATATATTCATCTTTATTATACAAAATCTGTGTGAAGCATTTAATAAAATGCTGTTTCCACACAGCTAGGAATATTACTGTTAGCTGTTCTTAAGTTAATGCTCCTATTAAAAAATGTTTGATGGCTGCAGTGACTGGAACTTGTGTGGACAAAAAGCACACACACCACTAAATAAGGCACTCATAGCAATTCAGAGATTTTCTGATGCCTTGTGGAAAACTTCTGTTTAGCCAGATTTCTGCTTATTTAGCATATTTCCAGCAATGTTCTTCCCTAGTTTTATTATTACATTTATTTGAATGGAAAATAAGTTTTACCTTTTCTCCTCAAAATTTTCCCCTGAAATTGGAGGGGTCAAATCTGGCTCCCATCCCCAGGTCTTTTTCCCAAGCAGGAGTTTTGACAGAGTTAGGGCAAAGGCAGTTGGGGAAGGACACTGATAGGAAGACAGTCATGGTTGCTCTATGAATCTGGACCAGCTTGTGTCAAGCTCAATGTAGTTCCTGTCCCAGAGCTGCTGATTCACACACAAAAATGCCTGCATGAGGTACTCCAGGCCTGTTCTGCTTTACAAGTTGGTGGCCAGGGGCAGAGGGTCTATGCTTGCTCATGGCCACAGAGCAGGACAGTTTTTGAGACCTCCATGTCACAGCACTTGGCTGTGCCAGGAATGGGGGTGGTTCTCTGTGGACCAGGAGCACTGGAGATGGTGTTGTTTCTGGGGGTACTCGGGAAATCATGTAAAATAGTGGTGAAAAGTCAGTGTTACTACATCAGGTGAGAAGAGATGAGGAATGGAAAAGATTCTGTTTGTGAGAAACAGGAAGTTATTTTCAGAAAGACCTTTCAGAAAGGTCTTTCCCTAATTGGTAACTTTACAGGAAAGACTCAGACATCCACACCCAAGACAAGACTGACTCAGAGAGTCTGGTTTTAGACTCAGAGCTCAGTCAAACACACAGCTTAACATCATGCTTATCCCCAGCACAGGCAGGGGTCTGACATGGAGATCTGAGTCTGTGAACCCTCTCAGAATCAGATGCTTTATCCCTTGGAAGAGCAACGAGGCAGTTCAGTGACGTGAGTGCTACGTGTTTGCAGGAGTGCTAATTGCACTGATCCATACAGCCACTGGATGCTAGAGGCTGAAGAAGGCCATAGAGGGTTTAATGAAATTCTGCCTAGCCCCATGTCCTGACTCCATTGCTGGCTGATGATGATCATGTTGAGAGAGCAAAAGATCTAACTGTATTTTATATAATTATGTCTATTATTATCATACAAACTTTAGTAAGTATATGTCATGCTTCCCAGGGATACTTTCCCGACCCTCAGCTGACTGTGGTTCAGAGAATCCTGAGCCAGAAGTGATACCTTTGTGTCCCAGATAGATTGTTCTTACATAGATGCATCTAATCACTTGTTCCACCCATACGATATTTTGGCATCCATGATATCCCAGGGCAATGAGTTTCATGGCTGATCTACTGGCTATGCAGATAAAATCTTCCTTTTGTTTGATATGAATCTGCCACCTGACAACTCCACATCCGCTTGCACTTGTTCAGGAAGAGGTGGGACACACTTAATCCCTGCTCACCCACTCCTCAGCATGTCTGACAACATGGAAGATCTTTGGTAGAGCCTGTCAGCCTGCATGGAGCTGGCGTGGGAGAGGTGAACCTCCTATCATTCAGGACTGAGTACGCAAGGGAGAAGACCAAGAAAAATCAAGGTGCACCTCAGAGAGAGGATGACATTCATGGTGTGGTGGGCAATGGGGCAGCCTGGGGTGTCCCTGGTTGAACAAACACCTGAGGAAGGTGTCGGACCACCAGTATGAGTTGGAGGAATTTTCTTGGCTGATAGACAGGGTTGGCTGATATATGATGGAAGACAGCTGCCAGTGTGAAGGGTTGGCTACTGGGGCTGCAGTGGTGGAACAGAACCAGTGGGGCAGGGAGCTCATCCCAGTCGGACCAAATCTACAGAGCTTCCTGAGTAGTCATGAAAGAGTAGACCAGGAGTTTGGGGCTCACACATTCCCTCTTGGAATTAACCTAAGCTGGGCATCACTACATTGAACAGAGCACAGTCACTGGCAGCACCCAAGACAGCATTGTTTGGACAAAAGACTGTCTCTCAGCCTGACCCCACCATGGCCTGCAATGCTCTGGGTTTGTTCCTTTGCTCATCCAGGTTTTGGTGCCTTTGTGTACTTCACATTCCCAGAGCTGGGAGGGCTTTGCAGCTGAAAAATGAAATCCAAGGGACTTATTTGCCCTGCTATGAAAATATCATGCTTTGGAAGGTTATAGCAGAAGTGTAAGGACAAGTGTACTCAGCCTTCACAATGTTTTTCTCTAGACATGGCACTGTTGGATAGGGAGAGGAGCTAGGGGAGGACACTGCTGTCAGAGCAGTCATTTCATGACATTGCACTCTCCAGACAAGAGCACCTGCAAGCCAGAAAGAGTTAGGTAAGCTTGAGAAAGCGGAAGTGCTTTACAAAAGCACCATAAACATCTGCTGAGAGGTATCTGGGAATGTGACTGTGACAGAGAATGAGGAGGTGAAGCTGGGGAAGGAAAACAGGTCTTTAAAAAAGGTTAAAGCCACCAGCCCTGTGGGGGTGATGTGAAAGCCTCAATGGCACTGTGGGGGACACAAACCCTGCCAGGCTGAGGAGGAAGCCCCTGGGGAGAGTTCCTGAGGCGTTTGCAATGTGATAGGAGGGAGGAAAGAGCCAAATTTTCTTGAAATACTTCATTTTAATTGCAGAAGGCTGCCTGCCGTCTCCCCACTCTCTTGTTGGGATGTTTTTCTGTCTCAATCATATGTATGTGGCTTTTGGACTGCTGAATGGTGCTGCTGATGGGCAAGGACCAAAATGTCCTTGCTGTAGGTATCTCCCTCTGTTTAGACAGTCCTCTAGGACTTAAACCCTGACCATTGCCCTGCTGGGCAGACTCTTTGGGTCACCCAGTCTCACTGCTTCACTGGATTTTTGCAAGTTTTTAAGATTTCACTCAAAATGTCACTTGGGGACAGTTGAACTTGCACATGTGGGTTTTCTCATCTGAGATTTGTGGTGACAGAGATACCCTTGAAGGTGAGTGAATGTTAAGAACAAACCACCCAGGGTAAGGCACAAGGGCAAACCACCCTTTATTTCATTGGTTAAACATTCTCTCATGATTTTGAACCTGCTTCCCAGTTTTTTTGGCTGCTTGGTGCTGACAGCACAGAAACAGAACATGAATTTCCTGCCAGGATCCAAAGTTCTAGTGATTTTCCCAAATCCCGCAGTCTCCAGAAGCCATTAAACAAAATAACTTTCTTTCCTGCGACCTCCCATTACAGTTCCTGATCTGCAGTGCTGTAACACACAGCTCCCAAGGCTGCATCCCAAGGGGCACATTCCAAACCCCATCTGTCGGCTGAGCATCTCTCAAATGAACTGTGGGTTCAGCTGTATTTCAAGTGCTCCTTGTTGATGAAGAGTGAAGTATGAAGGGAGCAAATCTGCATGCTCCAGAGGCAAAAATGTGGTACAGATATTTTACCCCACAATGCAGATCTGGAAGAGCTAGAAGAATCCATGTGCTTATCCAGCCCTTCAACCTATAATGGTAATTGGTCATATTGGGTTTTGTGCAAAATATATCACTTTTCCCAGCAAGTGCTCTGCCATTGCTTTACATAGTGAGGACCCTGAGACACTGAGAGGTGATGATAGTGGTTTTCCTTTTGTACTCTTTCCCCAGCTCTGGGTTATCTTGAAGGCTATTATGCTAAAAACTTCTCCTCACTGTAATCTCCCAGTTCAGTTTCCCATAACCAGCACTGGATAATCTTTTTCTATCACCTACCTACTTATAGCCCAGACCTTAAACTGCAGCCCTGAAACAGTCCAACTGAGACAGCTCTACACTACTGTATTCCTTTCCATCAGTTCAAAACCTGCCCAGAAATGACTGACAAATATCTCTTGTGGGGCCTGTGGCAGGAGCTGTCTCAGCCCTATCCATGCTGGTCTCCTGGTGTGGGTTATACTGGGGGAGGCCACCTTCCCACTGCAGGGCTCATCCTTCCCCTGGACCCCAGGCTGTGTTGCCCTGGGCTCCCTCACGGAGCAGTGCCAGGTGGGATTTGCAGACTTACCTGTCCAATCCCTACTGGTAACTGAGTTCAGAGGAGGGACGGTGCCCTGGCTGTGGGACCACGAAGAGCAGGAGTTGTGACAGTGGGGGACACTCCCTATCCCATGCAGAAACAACTCTGGGGTGTGGAGACAGATGAAGGTACTGGGCAGAGTGTCACGAGCAGGCAGAATATTGCAGGCAGCCCCTCACCCATGGCATTGCTGCATGGGAGCAGATCCCTCCCCATCCCATAAAACTTCTCTCCCCTCCCTAGGAAGGCTCTTTCCTTTTCCCTCCCTGTTGGAGGATTGGGCCAATGTGCATTTGCTGAGCCCCGGCTGCTTGCTGCCTCTGCTGCCATTTGCTCTGGGAACAGCCCACGGCAGCGGCACCGTGCTCTGCTCTCTGTCTCGATGTCTCTTTAATCCTGTTTCCCTGGTTTCGCATGGCAGCGGCCCATGTTTGCTTGTGCAAAGCCTTCCTCTGGATTGCTGGCAGCCGTGCTTCCAAACCCAGCTTGCCGTTTTCCCCAGAGTGGCGGGATTGATTGGCTCCAGCCGGAATGGGCATGGCTCTCCACTGCTTGGACCGAAATGCAACCATCTGTTACACCTCTAGTTAAAAGTACATAAACTTGAGCATTTGTGTGTAGACAATTCCACCCCTGATACGCTTTCCACCACACATCCCTCTCACACTTTGGCAGGATCTTGCACCGCAATGGGCCCAGTACAGGCAAAACCAGCACTTTAACTCTGCTGGAGCCAAGCAGCGTGGAGATGGTAGGGGCGTAAATCAGACTTTCCTTCTTCTGCTGTAGCAGGCCACAGTTAATTTTGCAGTGTGTTGTGCCCCAGGTTTACCCCTGGCCATGGCTGGTCCTGTTACCTGCTCTGCCCTGGGAAGCCCTGCCCAGGCTGGCAGCCAGGCTGCCTTGTGCCTGCTGCACCACCAATGCAGGTGGAAATGGCAATGCATCGCTGAGCCTCAGTTGGGTGTTCCCATCGAGGAAAGGCACTGAGGATAAACAGGAAGCAGACACGCGGGAAGCTGGGACCAGCATACGAGATAGCCCAGAGGGTGGGAGGCGAGCATGGCAGATGCACTCTCTATATAGCCCTGCACCTGCAAAGGCCTGGACAGCCCACCTACCTGCTCCCTGCCCCGTGCTGCCAGCCTGGCCTCATGCTGCCCATTCCCCGTCTACATGGGCCTGCACAGCTGTGCCAGAAGGGGAAGGCAGGGAGCAGGGTGGGAACACTGCTGAGCCACTGTCTCCTCCCTGAAAATGCTGGGCACAAGAAGACACTGCTATGGCTATAAGGAGATTTCCATGGGCTTCTCCAGCGTTGCTTCCTAGTTCCCTCCCTTCCACAGCTTTGAGACTTCCCTTCCCTGAAAGCTACAGAGAGATACTGCTGGGGCATACAGCTGTTTGCCATGCTGCACCGCAGCAGCGGCTGCTTTACATCTACACACCCTGCCTCCACCTCCTTACTGTGGCTTTCCCTGCCCACCAGCAAGTCCATGCTGAGATCCATAAAAGCATCTAACAGACTCCTATTGAGGCCTGGAATGGGCTCAGTATCCAACCTATGTTGGTTGGATGTGGGTGGGCAGGGAGAGCTTGGGTAGGAGGAAAGCCTGAGTGTGCAGGAACAGCCACAGTTAGTGCTGTTGCTGAGGTACCAGATATCCCCGCCCAAAACATCCCCTGCTCCTGCTTCCCTCCAAGAGAGCTGCAGCTGCATAAATAAGGCAGAGCAGAGGAGAAATAGAGACACTGGGGTGGGAAAAGACCCTGTCAAGGCCAGCAAGCACAGCAGACTCAAGGGGAGGAATAAGTTTTCTCCAGCCCATTTATACCACTGTATCACTGCACCATTTGCTTGACCAGTTATTTTCACCAAAACACACGGCTGAATTGCTGGAATGGGGCAGCTCCTTTTGGAAAGACTGAGGACAGAGGGAAGGTAAATCTCCCAGACTGCTGAGGCCCACAAGTGGGAAGAAGTCAGTGACAAGGACCCTCAAAGTGCACCAGCATCCCCCACCACTGTCAGTAACTCTCTGGAAATGCTGGTCTCTTGATGCCTTCACTAGAGCCATTGCTCAGATGAATTGAGAAGAATGTCACCTTTGCAATGTTTACATGAGCGATGTCCCAAAAAGCCAATGGATATTGGATAGCCAAGTCTTCTCTCCTGGTTCACAGGGATTACAGGTCCCTCCTGGATTACACCAGAGGGATTGGTGGTGATGTATCAGCCATCCCTGACCTTGCTCATCTTTGTGGAGCAGTGGAGGCAGTGGAGAAAGGAAAGGCTAAATGCACATCCCAGGAGCCAGGGTGGCTCTGAAAGCTGAGAGGAGAGCTGAGGCCTGGGGCACAAGAAAGACATCTGAGCTCAACACAGGGACAGCAGATGGATTGGAAGGAGCATAACCTTGTGGCAATGCATGCTCTGGTCCCTGCAGCTGGCATTAAGGGTCAATTATTTTCAGTGTAACAACTCATTTCTAACTGGAAAGAGAGTGACCCGATGACACTGATAGAGCCTGCTGACGTCCATCTCCCTGCTGTGGGAGAAGACAGCAGCACAAGTCTTGAGCTTTGCTTGATGTGTGATCACAGACCACTGTGCCTGATTTCCTTCCAGACCTCCTGGTGTGCCAAATCTGGCACTCCCAGACCTGCAAAGGAAGTGCTTCTGCACACTGAATTTTGAGGAGGCAACAGCGTGGTGTTGTTGATGAGCCCATCTTTGACATCCACCCCTTTTAAGAGCTCTAGGAAGTGATATTTTTCTCTTTCAACCCATCCATATCGTCTGAGCTTGGATCCTCTGTCCTGATCCAGGTCAGAGCCAGTTCGACTGGAGAGGGCTGGGGCAGGACCCTGCTATGGTGGGGGGCTGGATGCCAGCCTGGCCTACAGCCCCAGTCTCTCACCTGTAAGTGTGTGCATGCCTGGACTCTGCTTCTTTCAGAAAAGAAACTCCTTAAGGCCAGAGGGCTTCCCCACTGCAAGGTGCAGCCCAGCAAGGCAGCAGGGTGAGCATCAGCTGTGCTTAGAGGATGCAAGGCAAGCTTGGGGTGCTGTACTTGCTGTGAAGTATGAGTCGCCCCTCTGCAGAAGGCCACTGCTGTGCATGGTGCTCCAGCATGAGCTGCTCTTTCATGCCAGCACTGCTTAATTTAACCCCTGGAGCAAGAGAGTCTTGATTTTACAGATGCAGATAGCATCAAAGCAACTGTTTCAGGAAAAACATCTCTCTCCTGCAAGCTTAACAATCCCCCAAGGGCTGTGGTGGAGGACAGCCCCAGCACCCTGACTTTGCCTGTACCACAGTCTGGGGCATAAAACATCAAGGCACAGCCAGCGTCAGGGCCAGTCATTGCCTTGCTGTGTTTCCCTATGCTGTTCCCAGCAGTGGCTGAACTCAGGAGCTCTGTGCTCCTTGGGAAGGGGTCCAGCCCACTGAGAAGAGTCAAACCCCCCCAGCTTGTGCCATCCACGTCTGGAAGTTAAGTGATACCCTGCACTGTGCCAGGTCCTTGACCCCGGAGGAATTGCTTGTGCTGTCAGAGTGCTCTGGGCTGCACTGACTCCCGACTCTGGGAGCAGCCTGCTGTGAAGGGAATCCACAGCACAGCCTGGGGCAGTTTGGCGTGCCTCCTTTGATCATCCCTCTGGTCATCCCTCTCTGGTGCAGCCACGTGACTCTAGAGAGGTGCACATGATTCACCTGCCCCACGGTGTGAGGAGGAGGGCACTAATGGGAGAGGATGCTGAAGTAGAGCACCCCCTGAGCTGTCTCCTGCCGAGCTGCGACATGGTCCCAGTTTGGTCCCACAGACTGAGACCCATGGTCACCAGCACATCCCACCATGCCAGAGCAGGTAAACACAGCAGTGGATTGGATGGTACCCTAAATCACAGCAGGGCTGTTCTGGAGTCTCCTCTGCCCAGGATGGTAGGCAGAGTATCCATGGAGGGAGAAAGGGGACAATAAGGAAAAGAGAAAAAACCCCAAAACGGCACAGGAAAAATAACTACAGCAGATAGCAAAGGAAAGGGAGTCTGTCAGACCTTCAGAGGCTGGGTGTAAAAGGATCTCAAAGGGAGGGGAGACAGGTCCTGTCAGTCCTAAGCCCAGACAAAGGAGATGATGACAAGCAGCTATTTTAGCTGATGGCTTGAAGCCATCTTGCCTGGGGTGGTGCACTCAAGTCTCCTAAACTAAGCAAAATTCAGCCTGGGATTGGGATTTGGGTGGGAAAGCCAAGGTGGTGGGATGAAGGGCTGGTCCCAGAGCAGCACCGTGAGTGAGCTGGGTGCTGTGAGACACGGAGCTACAGGACACTGCCACCTCCAAGGGCATCACGTTTCCAACGCAGTGTTTGATGCAGCTTTGTTGCTGAGGACTTCTCTCTCTGTTTTTGCAATGATGTGAACTTCAGTGCCGTGTCCCAGTGAGGTGATCCCAGCAGGCACCTGCAGGGGATGCTCCAGGAGCTGGGCTCCCTCAGCTCACTCACCTACGAACGAGGCTTATGCGGGACTACTGCTTTCTGAAGGGGCACATCTCTCCTTTATAAAACAGAAAATTAGTCAGGTCCATGTTTTTGCTGAGATGCAGAACTTACACCTGCTCATGAGGTGCCTTGGGAACCAGTACGGAGAAAACATGCTTTTCATCATATTTAAATTTCCTTTCTTTTAGTATTTTTGGTGGTGTAGCAAGGGTTGTGTGGGAGCGAGGCACACCAGGGGAGCTGCTGCAGTGTCCTGTTCTGTGGCACAGCAGGGAGCTGTTGGGAAAAACAACCAGCAAATACCCAAGTATCTCCTCTAAAGCCTCTCACTGCTGTCTTCAAGGGACCATGGGAAGATGGTGCTTCTGTGAAAAGGATGCAGGACTCAATCCACAAAACACCTGCTTTACTTAAAGCACAAACATAAACTCTTTGAAAGCTGGAGAGATTTAAACGCATTTGGAGCTAAGCCTGGCTGCCAGTATGCTTGTTGAATCAGAATGAAGTCTGTTATATAAGCATAAAAACAGTTTTGCAAATATGGCTGCTTTAAATTCATCACCCAAATTCACATATAGGCACCTTTCTGGATGCTCTGGTAGCCAGAGCAGAGCTGCTGGGTCATGAGAAGCTGCCATTTATAGAAGCCAGACCCTAAGCTGTGCCAGGCAGGCGTGGAGCAAACCCAAGCATGTCACACATTATTTGAATTGAGACATCATTGACAGGGAGCAAAAAAAACCCCAGCAACCCAAAGCTCCTAAATCCACCAAGTCTTAATATGGCAGGAGGAAACAGCCAAGGGAATTACACTCAGGATGAACTTGGCCCTGCTGTTTCTTCAGCAGTGATTTCTGAGGCGATGTTGAGTCTGGCATTTTTATCTCCTCTGGCATTTTTATCCTATTTCACTCATTCTATTTATTCCTGATCCTGTTAACTTTATCCTATTGATTCAAATGCATTTTCATACTCCCTTATGGTCCCCTTTTGCATCACTTTCAGCTTTTAGGCAAACAGGATCAGCTTTTTCTGTCCTGGAAAAAAACAATTACCTCAGGAGCATGCTTCTCCCAAACTCCCCTCCTTGGCCTGGGAGACTGGGGTTTATTTATTTACCTTAGTTAGACAAATAGCTTCATTTTCACGCAAAATAGGATGTGCTTCTGAATGCATATAGAAAAGGTCAAAGGGTTTTAACCATGCAAAGGGCAAAATCTGAGCCTATTGAAGTGATATTGGTGCAGTTCAGTGTCTCTGTGAATGGAGCCATCCCTAAAGGCTGCAAATGTATTGGGAGGTGGAGATTTACATACCTGCCAGCCAGCAGATATATTCAAGCCTTCCACTGCAGAGAGGCCCCAGTGTTATTGCTGCCTTCTGCTTTGTATTGGCTGCTGGTACAGATTTGGAAGTCACATCTCTTGGAGATGCTTGATTTTACCCTAGCCTGTTTATAAAGACACCTTTAGTATTTAGATGTATCTGCAGCTGAATGCTGAACATCCTCAAGGCCCAAAGAGAAGCTCTGGTGTGGATTTGGGGATATGAACACACTTGTTTTTTTGATGGTCAAAGACAAAGGGTGACAGAGGGGCATGGGCATCTGAAACAGAGGTTTTATGCATTACATTCCTCAAGAGTACTTTTTGTCCTAGCCCAGCCAAAGGCCTATCTCCAGTAGAACTGTAGATACTTGTACTATGGGAGAGGGAGA
Organism: Picathartes gymnocephalus; assembly: GCA_013390045.1. Taxonomy (NCBI): domain Eukaryota; kingdom Metazoa; phylum Chordata; class Aves; order Passeriformes; family Picathartidae; genus Picathartes; species Picathartes gymnocephalus. The sequence continues at coordinate 1,347,158 of WEKY01025773.1, forward strand.
ATGGAGAAAACAGGGAATTTGGCATTTGCAAGAGTCATTATTTTCAACAGTACTTTCTCCAGATCTGCCACCTTGACTCTGACCAAACTGGGAACCTTTAACAAGCATGTCCCAATGGATCTAGACCTGGAAGCAATGACTGTCTTCATGGCTTGGACTCATCCGCTTTCATCACCCCTCAGATTTTCCTTTTGAATAAAATTTTATGGAGCCCAGACTCCCACTGCTTCCAGATTATGCTGCTGGTCGCACTCTTTTCGGATAAAGACCTGCTTTCTGGCACGTACATTTTGTCTGGAAAGAGGAATAAAAGACCGTAAATAAATACAAACCTCTAAATGGCATGCACAGTGCTTTGTTCAAAGAGCTCGGCCTGTTTGAAATCAGCAGCCCCATAAAATCCGAATGGGTTCAGAAACACTTGGAGTCACGGGATCTCTCCACATGAAGGGCCCGGCTCAGCGGCTGCCCCTCACCGGGGTATCAGGGCTCGCTCCTTGAGAGAGTGAGGCTCCGCCATTCCCCACCTCTCAGCCCAGGGCTGCATCTCGGGACACGTAAATCAGAGCCTGTGCCCTTCGCCGTGGCTCTTGGCAGCGAGGTCGGGGGTCGCGAGCTCACCTCTCAAAATAATCCTGGACGATCAGGAAGTGTTTCTCATTTGATGAATTAGGTGTATAAAATCCGTGAAGGGCTCACAAATGGACAGACCTTTTCCTTTCTTCATGGGGATAGTATTTCATGATTTGGGGAGGAAAGAGTGCAGAGGGAGGGGGGAAATAATTAGTAATTTGTGATTAACTCTTTTCATGGGTATTTTGTTTCTTTGTTCTCTGATGCTGCCTGGAGCCATTTAAAAAATGACTTAATGACAACAACCAAACTAATTGCTCTTTGTAACTAATGGCTATGTCAGAACTTGGAAATCAAACCAAAGAGTCTTGGAGAAGTTGCAAGGGAGATGCTGAGCACAGGAGAAGAGGTGGAGAGGAATTCCCTCCCCAGTATCAGAGGGATACTTAGAAAGGGCCCCAAAAAAACAGCAATAAAGGGAAAGACAGGAACCCTCCCTAGAAAGCTGGAGGTGTTCTCACAAATCCAAGCTGATTAGGGTGCCTCTGATGCACCCTTTCCTCTCCACATGGGCAAAAGGTTCTGTTCAGTCGCACTTGGAGAAAAAGTCCTCCAAAATCTCCACTTCAGCTCTGTCTGATGCATTATTTAAGAACATAGAATCATAGAATTAGAAAGGTCAGAAAGGACCCTTGAGATCATTGAGCCCAACTGCTAACCCAGCACTGCCAAGTCCACCACTAAACCATGTCCTTAAGTGCCACACCTACAACTTTTAAATACTTCTGGTGATGGTGATTCAACCACAGCCCTGGGCAGTCTGTTCCAGTGCTTGACAGCCCTTTCTGCAAAAAATCTTTTCCCAATCTAAACCTCCCCTGGTACAGCCTGAGTCTGTTTCCTCTTGTCTTGTCATTTGCTACATGGGAGAAGAGACTGACACCCGTGAATAACCTGATCCTAGGAGTTTTGGCTTTGGGTGGGCACAGAGACTCCCAACATGAATATGAGGGCTTTGGTAGAGTTCTGGTGCTGTCACTGACTCACCAAGGTGAGTCCATCTTCATAAATGATTTGGAGACCTCTTCCCTTGTAGATCCAGTGCATGAATTAAAGACAGAGCAGCACTGCCTGCTTCTGACTTTCTGGAGTTCAGTTTTTGCTGCAAAGTGGGGTGCATTTCTGGCTGTCAGAAGGTGAGAATCAAGGTTGTGGGAAGGAGAGAGGAATGGGATCCAGGGTGAGGTCCCCTTCTAGTCTTGAAGGCCACCAACAAGCAGCGTGTGTAAATCAGGATATCAGAAGTGACTAGGGCCCAAAGCCTTGTGGTGTCTAATTGGACCACACATAAAATAGAGTTTCAGATTGAAGGCCTTTTGGAACTATGATTTAGAAAGGCAAATCCATTATGGTATCTGATTATGACACTGACATTAAAGCACTGCAAACCTCTAATCGATGAAGGCTAATTTATTTAGACCATAAACCAGGAATTAATTTGAAAGGGGCTGTGGTGGAGCAGCAGCTGAGACTCCAATCGTCCCTCATGTCATGCTGGTGGGGTGACAGAGACACGTTGGCCAAACTGAAGATGGAGACCAGAGTTCTACTGACTCTGTAGAGCTCTGCCTGTCCTCTGTCCTGGCTGCAGACCAAGGAGATCTTATTACAGAAAGATGAGAAGCTGAGTCTCAGATGAGCGTTATCTTTGATTTGCCTCACAGGGAAGACTGTCCTTCCTTGGACATATCAGAACCCCAAATCATGGTGGGAATAGAGTCCTGTTTTCTGAAATGTTGCCTTCTGAGCACACAGTGGTGTGGCTTAGTCCTCCAGCAGGTACTGATGTGCATTGTACCCACACCAGAGACCCCTTGGGTAGATGCGGCCAAAGAGCATCAGGTCTGGAGGCATCTGGACACAAAGGGTCATAGCAAGTAGCTCTGGTCCTGAGGAGTGATTTACGGCTCCTGGCTCCTACCTAGGGGAGTGCTGAAGTGGAAGAGATTTCCTTAGCCCGTCACTTTTATTTTCCTTGGTTATTGTTTAAAATGCAGAGATTATGGGGTCAAACTTTCCCAGCCAATATTTTTCCTAATGAAAAATGCAGTAGGGTACGAGTCAGTGATCGAATCTATATGGTGAGTGTTCCACACTACAGTGATTTCCACAGACAGAACTTCAATAAATCTTGTTTTCAGAGAAATTATATGAGGCTGATGCTCTATTTTCGCCAGTTTAAGATCACTTTACCCCTCTGCTGTGCTCTGTCCAAGTGGAACTTTCCTCCAGCTGAGCTGAGTCTTTCCTACAGCAATGCAAAGATCCTCATGGCTGCAATGCCAGTAGGGCAGGGCAATGAAGGTGGCCACCAAAGTCCCTCCGGGGCCACCGCTCATGAGAGTGTGGTTGTGGGGTCCCTTTTCCAGGGGGGACCAAGGATGCTTATTAGACTGAACAGTAGCACTGTCTCTCAAGATTCCAACCTGAGTTCCAGCAAGCCTGGGGACATCGCCTTTCCCTTGGGGAGGGAATCACAGGCATTGGGTTGTGCTGCTCCTGCTACAGACTGTGTGAGATATCCATCACCAAGCTGTATTTGGTGAGAGACACGTCTTTGTCTCTCCACCATGCACAGTCCTGCCTCTTGTCAGTATTATTTAACGCTGGAGCTGCCACGGCCTCAGTCAGTGCCCTGCTGTGCTGTGTGCGATGCGATGGCAGCCCCGTCACCCTGCACGTGCGTGCCTGCAAACATCTCCAAAGTATTAATAGTATTAGTATTGGTTGGATGGATGGGAGAATCCTTCAATATCCTCTCTCCACTCAAGCCTAGGAGCTTTTTCCTGATTTCCATCCCAGTCTGATGCTGCTCATTGGGGAGGCAGATGCACGAGGGTAGCTTGATCCCCATATTGACTGCCCTGCTGTCGAATGCCTCCACTTGCTCGGTGGATTCTGCGACAGCCCGTGTACAACCATATTTTACAGCCTGCCCATAGGATCAATATGACATTTCCATTCATCATTAAATATGTCTTCTTTACTTTGTGCTGCATAAATCAACCTTTCAAACGTGGTTCCTGGAGTAAAGAGTTGATCTCAGAGACCACTGACCAAAACGGGGGCTTTTCTAGGTGGCTTCAGAGTTATCATGGGCTGCTGGTGAAAATAGTACAAACTTTGTGAAGAAGCATGGAAATTAGGTTCCCCTTGCAGCTGTTGGGGGAGTTTAACCTTTGTGCCACCCCTGCATGTTCTGCCAGTGGCTTGATGCAGGAGGTAACACACTGCAATAGCATCTGCTTGCTCCAGGGATTGGGAAGGGAGCAAGACCATTTGGTCTCAGGTTGTGCTGGATTTTTTACCCCTTAGACTGATCCCAAACCAGCTTGGTGTGAGCAAGGTCAGGCGCACAGGCACTGACCTCAAGCTTGCCCTCAAGATGCTGTAGATACACTGGAGGGCAGGTAGTTCTCTCTGCTGGACTGAGTTTCCCTGTCATCTGGGGATGGACCAGGAGCTGTGGGAGTCATTACCTCCCCAGATAAGCACAATTCCTGCTTCAACCCACCTCCAGAGAGGTCTGGAGCAGGCTGGAAACAGTCCCTTTCTCACCTTCTGCATTGGATGTGATCCTGGAGAAGCTGGTCTTTGCTGATGTGCTTCTCATCCAGACATGGATATCCAGCACCCACACCTGCTTGTGCAGCTCTGGCTCCCATAGTGGGGGAAAGTGTGGGACTGGGATTGCTCTGCTGAGATAGTGGGGAAAGACAAAGAGCACTGCATCCTCATTGACACACAGGTGCAAGGATGGTACATGCATAGGATCCATAGGATGTCTGAGCAGAAAGGTATGTTCAGACCTCTCTACAGCCTTTACAGCCCTTGGTGGCAGTGGAGACAAAGGGAAGGACTTGAAAGGCGCACATGGAGCTGCCTCTGCAGCATATTCTGATCTCCTCTGTGAAGAGTGGGGCCCTCCCCATGCGCTGGCTTTTTGTCAGCCGACTCCCTTGTCCCTGCCGCACAAACACAGACATTTTAGCACTGTCTGCAAAGGAGTTTGGGAATCGATATTGCAATTGTGTAGTAAGTGAATTAGTTATAGATCAGCTTGGGGTAGGATTAGCTTATAGATCAGCAGGCTGGCAGGTGCAGGGAAGGAGTGCAGGCAGACATGCACACATGCACATCCCCCAGCACGCTCATCTAATGCCCAGCAAGGAGAGGAGGGTGAGTCAGGGCTCTGCAGGCCTGGCACTGCTGCTCTACAAAGTGCTGCCATGCTCTGGCATTGCAGGCAGGTGAATGCTTTCTCCTGGGTTTTGCAGTTGTTGGGGCAGTGGAGCAGGGCTTCAGAAGCAGCAGACATGATGTTATAACCCAGCCTTGAGTCTGCAGATGTGGAACGAGAACTCATCAGCTGGGTCCATACAGTCCTGGCCCCATGGCTTGCATCCTTCCTGCAAATGCCCACACCTCCAGCAGAAAGCTCCTGGGGGCTTTTGTCCCAACATTTTTGCAAGAAGTGCATAAAAATACCACAAAGACAAGCCAGTTCTGAGAGATTTCCTTTTATGTGTTTTCAGAGATTGAAACAAAATTGCTCTTTTCTAGTTGCCATCTGCACACCCGGGATCTTGAATCTTAGTGACCTCATGTGAAAGCTGTATCCCCACATAGGGATGGGGAAACTGAGGCACCGATCACAAGCTGCTTGCTACAGCCAAAGGGGCTGATTCAATGTATCCATGCAGGCTGTCAGCACCAGACCATACACGGCCAGTCCTGGACCCCATTTTCTTCTGGTGCACTGCCCACTTCTTCAAGTCCCACTGAGACCCTTGTCATGACTCCAGGGTAGTCTGACTTCTAAAATTAGCCCAGTGCCTGGGTCCATGCTCAAGGGTTTTCCCTTTAAATAATCCCCCTGCCTCCCCTCCCACTTTTGCTTTGACTAAGCATGCTGCAAAAACAACTTGCTTCTAAAATAAGCATCTCCTCTAACTCCCAGTTTAAACCTGAGTAGCCGAGCATGACATAGCGGAGTTGGGATGGCAGCTGTGCCATCTCTCAGGCTGCCTTTCGCTGCAATGGCACCTGGAACAGCTGGGGCAAGCACTCGTATGGGTTAGGGCAGTGTGGGCTTCAAAGGGGATCGGGGATCTGCTGGGAGTGTAGTGGAATTATGGGGTATGAGAGACAGTGTCCTCACAGTGGTACCTGCTGCTGGACAGTCCATCTTCTCTGAAGAGCACGTTTGACATCAGGACGTGTTCATTTGATGAGATGAAATACAGGCAGACCTCTGAGGAATGCCAGCCCTCTGGGCAAGGGATAGTGAAGTGACTTTTCCCTGGCACCTTGTGCTGAGTTTCCTAAGTAACCCTGTCTCCATCCCTCTTCTCCTTATGTCAATCCGTTTTTCAGCTGTGGGGCCAAGTTGCTACAGCTCAGTTTACATCCACAGGATTTGAGCTGGGGCCAGATCCCAAGCTCAGTTTCAGTCATAAATCTGGAGTAGTTCCACAGAAGTCAGGGGATTTAATTCCAGATTTACACCCGGTGGCATTGAGGTGGGACTCAGAGTCTCTCTGGCTTTGGGAGGAAAAGGGGTAAAGTCTATAGAGGATTTACCCTGGCAGGTTGCCGTGCTTGACCCCCGGCAGTGCCTGAGTATCCCGCGGTTGGAGTTATCAGAGCAAGCCCTCTCTTTATTATTTGATATAATCTACTGCTATCCCACCGGGTTTCCCTCACTCTGCACTCTGGGAAACCGAGTGGAACTAACCCGAATGGGAGGATTACAGGCTCCAAATGGAAACGGTTGCACCAAGCCGCCAAGCGGAGCTCCTTGCACTGAGCAAAGAGGGCGGCTGACAGCCTCCATGACGTGCCAGCACTTAAAATGCTGGATGATGGATGAATGTCATCCTGCTGCGAAGGGAAAGGGGGGTAGGGAACAGGGGTGCTGAGGGGGGCAAGGAGGGGAGGGAATCCAGCCTGGAGGAGCCAGGGAAGAAGAGCTGGCACCAGAGTTGACGTCCGCACTGATCCTCATCCGTGGGCTGTGATTCATGGGGAGAAGAGAGGGCTGAGCTTCTGTCCGTGGGCCCCACCGCTTTCTGCAACGCTGGATTGAAATTTTACTGCTGCTGGCAGCTCTCTTGCCCACAGCACAGGCACATGCACAGATGTATACATTTCTATATGCACACACAGGACATATAGGAAGAATGTTTAACAGATGTGTGTGTAAATGTGTGTATATTTATACAAACACCTCCCCTTGACACGTATACGCAAACATGTGAGATTTCCTGCAAGACACTCCATTAAAGGCCATGCTTGTCCCCACCTTTCACTGTATATTATAGTTCATCCACAAATCACATCTATTAAATGACTAAAGGTTTTTTTTGTTTTGTTTTTTTTTTTATTCCCCAGATGTCAGGGGATGTCAGTGATATGGCTGCATTACTCAGAATATTGCGGTCCTGTCTCCAGAGTGCCCGAGCAGGGGATTTCTCTCTCTGTCTCCTGTTGTATTCCTGACAGCAAAGTAATTTGCTTATATAGATTCTGGCAACAAGAACAACGTAAACGCTGGCTGCTTGACAGTGTTGCATTTTTAACTCGAGGTTGAACTGCTTCAGTCTGAAGACTTCTGGGATTCCTCTTCTAGGGTTGTTGACTCCTGGGATTTGCTCCAGCATTGGGTGGCTCTGTAAATGGGACCATGTTGGTGCCTTCCCCGGCACCAGGGCTGGTGAAAGGGGTTCTACCATTGGCTGTGCCCTGGGCTGAGGGCAGAACAGGATCTTTCCTCTGGCTAGGGTCCATGATGCCTTTCTGCTCAGAACCTCATCCTGCAGGCATAGCAGCCCACATGGGTCCCCAGAGCTATTCCCAGAGGCACAAGTCCTGGAGTGTCCAAAAGTCCATAGCTATTCTGCAAAGACATGAGGGCTAGCCAGAGGCAGAGGGATCCCGTGCCTCAAGATGCCTGTGAGAAGAGCACATGTTCTCCAGGTGTGTGAGTACATGGATGCTCCAGCAGCTGGTGCTCGGCCAGACAGCTGACATGCTGGAAAATGAAGCAAAATCCATCTCGGTGTGTGCAAGTCGTGGTTCTGCAAGGCCAAGTGGGTAGAAGAGGGGGCTAAACCTGGGAGCAGAGGCTGTAGGGGCAGCTCTGTGAGGGGAGCCCCGTTTGGGGCTGTGTGACCACTGGAGTGGCGGTGTTTTGGCAGGCAGCGCTCCTGCCCCGTGCAGCGCTCACCCCAGCACCCCCGGGATCAATCCTGTCACCCACCTCCGACAGCAGCTGCTTAACCGCGCACAGCAACCCGGCACAGCAGTTTCGGCAAGAGAGCGAAGAAGCTTGTATCCAATTGAAACCGCAGGGGGGATTTAGGGAGGCAGAAGGTAATTTCCCGAGCTGGAATATGGCCAGAACACAAGGACTAATATCCTGGCTCTTGGGGAAACAGTCATGGGATCTTTGTTTGCTGAGAGTCATCCTGATCTCTGTTTTAAGTCAGATCTGGAAAAAAGGAAAACAAGACAAAGGGAAAAGCCCTTCCAAGATGCCAGGGCTTTGGGGGACTGCTTAAAGCTGCCCTCATAGCAGGGAAGATCTTCCTGGAGGCAAAGCGACCAGGCATCCTCAACACGGAGGGCTGGCAGCTGATCCATGCCCCTTTGCCCTGGGGCTCTCCCGTGCTCCCAGATGTGGCCAAGGAGTGCCCTGGCTCCCAGGAGGGAAGTAGGGTGCTAATGTCCATCAGTAGCCACACAAAGTATTGCTGTAACCTGGTTATGTCCTTGTGCTGGTGTTTCCCTCTGCTGGGAGATACCAGGGAGGCTTAGAAAGGTCTCATGTCAAAGCAAATTTGGGGATAAGAAGACTGTATTCTAGTACCAAGCAGCCCACAGTGCAGCTGTGGAAAGGTTTCTTGGTTGTGTCCAAAATTTCTGCCAGCAAAAAGATAACCTGCTGCAGAAACACCACACAGGGTAGAAACTGCTGCAGAGAGGACAGGGTGGGAATAGAGGCAGCTGGTGGCCAGAGCAGTGGCAGTGTGTATGCTGGTAAATGCTGCTCCCCACACAGGCAGCTCCCTTGCTTTTGGTATCTGCCATTAGGAAGGGATCCCACCCACTGCTTGGAGCCACAGAGCAGGCAGGAAGGAAGAGCACCCCTGACACGCTGGGGCAGGTGAGGGCAGGCTGCTTTGCGAGCTGGCTGAGCTCACATCGCCAGCTTTTATGCTGCTGGTTTGGTTAAGTGTTGTGCTCAGGCAGAGCAAGACAACCCCAACCTGTGCTTGTGTGAAGCCATCTCAGTAAATGGTGCTCAAGTGCTGGTCTAATGGAAGTGAGGGTTGGGTTAGCACTGCTGGGGCAGCCCAACAGCTTCCTGCCTGCAGGAAGGAGAGAAAAGACCTGCTTTAAAATTTAAAACACTTGGAAACAGCACTGGAACCACTTCTTGGCTGAGAATTATTGCCATTCCTAGTGTGGCTAGAAAACCTTGAATGTAAGCTATAGGATAGCGTGTCTTTAATCAGTGTCTGCAGCAGGTTAATAGCTAGTGCTCTCCTCACCTTTACAAGTGATCCTTTCAGGTCATTTTTTTCTTATGGCTGGGCTCCCTGTGATCTGCCTGCCGGCTGGCAACGACTTTTTGCATCATCCCCTTGTCTGCTGCTGCGACAGGGCAGGGGATAACAAGCAGCAGCCCATCTCACTGCCCCATACATCACGGCCAAGATCTGTATTGTGACAGTTGCATTTTGTCTACTACTTTCTGAGCAGTGTTTCCTAAGAAAGTCAGGAGACCAAAGTATCCTCAGGTTTGATTGAAGACCCAGGGGACACATACTCCAGACCACCTCAGGAGATCTGGTTGCTGGGAGTTGTTGTCTTCCTAAATTCTATCAAGGGAGAGCAAGAAAGCCACCAGTGCTTTGCTTTTTTCTGTGATCTCACTGCTTCAGCCGTTCCTCCACTTGTGTTCCTGCCTGCTGGCAGCCAGGAATAAAACCAGCCAAGACTTAATATTAACAAGCCCTGACCATTGCATTGTGCACAAAAAGAGTTTGGTCTCTTGTGGCTGGGGTGACTGGGACACCCCTCATGGGTGGAACATGGATGGAAAAACAGTCACCCTTCACATGAAGCCAGGGATGAGCCAAAGCAGGGGTTTGGAAGAAGCAGGGAGATTTTCATGAGAAGTAAACCAAAGATCCGGCCAGGACCTGTGTATCGCTGATGCAGTGGCACATCTCTGTGCAGTGATTTCCCGTAGAGCCACAGACTGCCCCTGGAGCTCAGAGAAAGATAATTTTGGCCATTATTAATACAGCTCTTGGTGGCAGCCTCTTGCCCAGCTGTGTCTTCCCTGATGGAGCAGCTCTGTGTTTCCCAGTCTGGCAGAGAAACCAGCTCCCAGTCTTCCCTCCAAGGAAGCTGTGTTTCAGGAGCAGGGGAAGATGCAGCTCCGTCAAGCTCAGTGGGAGAAGTTGTATGCATGTGTTTCAGAGCAGGACTGTGTAGGCTGCTTGCAATTCTCTGAGGGTCCCGTGTGTTTGCAAAGGCAGCTCTGTCAATCAATAAAAAGCAATCACAATAATGAAGTATCAAGTAGGAAGAAAAGATTTCAAGCTCTACATTGTTGAGGGATTGGGGGTTTACTTTAAATGAAGAAAGAGAGGCTGGGAAAGCAGAGCCCATCAGGGATGACAAATCTGTTTCTTTTGCATGGGGGAAGTGGCAGGACCGCAGCCCGTCTGACCAGATCCAATGACAAGGGAAAAGCTGAGAGAGGACCCCGTTTTTGCAGACACAAAGCACAAGCCAGTGGCGGCAACTTTCTCTCTGAAAAGTCACGTTTGCCAGGGAAGGCTGTGAAATCCAAGACGTTCCCAAGAGTTTGTTCCCTTCCCGTCCCCCCCAGTCTGGGGAAGGGAATCATTCTGATTTCGTTTTTATTATCGTTATTCCCTCCTGGGTGAGTGCTGGGAAAGTGGTGAATTTTGCAGCTGCCCAAGAGTCAGTGGGAAGGGGGAGGTGAGGGATGCATGCCAGAGCAAGGGTCCCTTCTCACCTTTTCCCTGCCTTCCCACGGGACAAGGCATAACTGAAACCAAAGCACCTCTTGTTGTCTTTGGCCTCCAACTCCTCATCCCCACACACCCTATTTCCCCCTCAGTAGGACCTGTGCGGTAGCTTGTGGCGTGCAAAAGCAGCAGTGCCCCAACCATGCAGGAGTGTGCTGGCTGCATTGGCAAAGGGATGAGGAAAGGTGTTTACCTCAGCAGCTGTTTAAAAAGCAAGTCATGAGCTGCCTTCTACTGGAGGAGAAGTTGTTGGGGACTGGTTAGCAAGGCTGGTTAGAGATGGGGAGTTCCCTCCTTCCAGAGCTTGCCAAATTGGCCCATCTTCCCAAGGCAAGGCTGGTCCTAACAGCTTTTTCCATGCTGAGGTAGGTCACTAAAATCATCTTCTGCAATTAAACCTTACACAAACTGTAGCAGTCTTTACCTGCAGCCATGCAGTCTCCAATAGGGCAAAACTCTTTCCTGCCATAGCAACATCAATTAAAAAAAAAAAATCAATGAAATCTCTACCTGGCAATCAAAATCTCCACTGATCCATGGAGATAAGAGCTGGATGTGATTGCACATGATCTGGGAAGGCCTGAGACAGGGTCGGGATTGCTGTGAAGGCATGTAAGTCAGTCACACTCTGTTCCATGTCTCTGATGCCAGCTTGTGAGGAATTCTAAGTAGTGCTTTATAGGTATGAATTCATTACAGCCACAACCCAGACACATGAGTAAGGTAGAGACAGGGACACATCCACTGCCACTTTTGCAGAGGAGAGATGCTCAATGTCCTTACGCCTGAACTTTCCTGCAGGGCAGCTGTAGCCCCAGCACCAGCTTCACCTCTTTCCTCTCTTCCCCCCTCCACCTCGTGCTCATTCTCTTTGCTTTGATTGTTCTGATTGCCAGAGAAACACCCGTCACAAAATGCCCAGATTCTGATGGCCTTTGAAGCCATTGCAGTACCAGGAGGGAATGGAGGAGCAATGGGCTGCAGGGGCCTCACCGGTGTCTCCCACGTGGGTAACAGTCTTGCAGTATAACTTGTGCTGTCGCTCCAAGAGTGGTACATAGAGAACAAAATCCTCTAATTTATTTGATGTCCTAGCAGAGCTGCTTCTTTAACCAGGAGACAGCACCTTGGGCTTCAGTGCTGCAGGCTCTGGGTATGAGGCAAGCTGCTCCAGCTGGGGACTGGCTGCAACTCTTTTCCCTGGCCATGACCTCCCAGCTCAGCCCAAGGAGTTGTTGCACCTTCCTGCCTCGAGCCTTATCTCTCTGTCAGGAAAGACCTTGTCTCAGAGACAGGGTCGGCAGCTCCTCCCATCCTCTGTGGGCTTTGTCCTTGCTGGGGAGGTGCAGATGTGGAGGGAGAGGTGGTCTCTTGGCAGGACGGGCATAGCTGTACTGGTGCTGTCTGGAAGGCACCTGCTTGCCTTTCCAGCAGAGGGAAGAAGACAGAAAATGCCACTCAATTTCAACTTTCTTCATGGAAGGAACACTTGCCATTGTTGTCCACCTTTGTCATATCAAAGAGACAGTGCTGGTCCCGGAGCTGGCCAAGCTTTTGGTAAAGGTCTGAACCAAGAACAGCCCTGGTTTTGTTAGGCACTCCTTCCAGTCCAGCAAACAGCCTCCAGCTCAGGACATAGGAGATGGGAGGAAGAGAAGAGGACAGATTTATTCAATGAAATTAATGGAATGACACAGGGTGTTAATGGCCTATTTACCAACATCTCCTCCTCTGTCTTTCACTTAGCCAGAGAAACTGCCCTGCCCTCAGCTATGCCCATCATTATTTCCCTCCAGTTTGTTTCAGACTCGGAAGGAAGGGCCTCTCTCTATCAGGAACCTCAGAGCCAGACCACCCCCCAGAAGACCTGATTCAGCTTACCTGAGTGTCTCAAGCCCACGTGTTCTCACTCCCACCTTGTCTATACATGCTGGCAGGAAAGATGAAGTTGAACAAACCATTTACACGCCAAGTGGATTAGCCAAATTGTGTTAAGCTCCCGCAGGGACGTCCTTGTTCACAGCCTTCATTTGATTTCTCTTTCAAAAGCCCACCAAGCTGAATGTGATTATGGCCTCTTAATCCTGCCTGCGTGTGTCCACGTGGGGTTAATGCAGCGTAATAGATGCCCTTTACAAGTGCACGCTGGTGACCATTGCTGCATGGCTAAACCCTCAAGCCCAGATGTTCAGCAGATGTAAACCCAAAGCACAGTTCTGACTGCTACTTTTTGGCCAAAAAGCTGCTCTCACAGCTAAAATATGGAAGGGAAACTCCATCTTCCCAAGGCTGAGCAGCAAGTCTGTGTCAGAAGCAAGAACAATTGTTGGCACTCAGATCCAGATGAGTTCAACTCCTGCAGAGCTCAACACGCTTGGCAGGTCCAGCCTGTGATCAGAACTTGCTTTTTCCTGGGTGTTAGGAAGTGATACCAGAGTCCCAACCCCATCAGGAGTGCTGCCCTTCCAGTCTGATCCCCACTTGTCAGCACCTGCAAGCCCCTGCCAAGGGGCGGCTCTGCTGACAGGCAGATTTCTTTTTGAAAGAGTATCACTTTCCTAAGGCAGAAGCTACAACCAAAGGGTCATTGCAGCCAAAGAGCAACAGTGGAAATCTATAGAGCTGCTCAGCTAGGTATTGCAAAGCTGTCTGGCTCTGCCCAGCCAGGCATGGGAGACTGTAAAACAACACATGAAGATAATAAAATTGGTTGCTCTTTACAAGTAAGGAACCAAACTGATGTCGCCCTCGAGGAAGGAGGGCCACAAAGGGCAGAGGAAGGCATTCCCCAAATCCATCCTGTGAATCCCACTTAAAAAAACAAATCCAGGATTTGGTGCAGCAGGATTTGCCCTGTCCAGAGCACCTCTCCCTGCTTTCGCAGAAGAAACCACCCCAAGCCATTCACACATTCACAAGGAAGTTTGCCACAGCAAGATATGCAAGGTGCTCCATTTAGGGAGAGAAACCTGCCATGGTTCAGTCCTATTATCAGCAAGAGAAAAAAAAAAACAACTCAAAGACCTTCTTGTCCAGCGACAAGGGGGATGGAACCACAGGGGGTAATTTCCATAACTCTTTCAGCCACCACTCAGCATACAAACTCTCTTTTCTCAAAGTCAGACCGCCTGCCAGGGGAGCAAATCCATTCCCCTGGTATCTCAGGACTGTATCACATAATCCCCTTAATAAAGCAATCAAGTCCCAGATTAAAAACAGTTAGATTTCTACCCTGCTGAACGTTTTTTTTCCAGAACATCACTAGGAGGAAACCTCCTTAAAATGTGCTGGTTTTGCTGGACTGACCAAAAATAAAAAATAACATCCCCCCCAACAAATAAACGGTAAAACTGTTATTTCCCCATGGAAACTGTTGGGTTTGCCAGAATGATATTTTCCATTAAAAATGTTTTGCTGGAGAATTCCCAACAAGTCAGGCTGCTGCATCACTGATTTTAATCGAATTTAGAAATTCTCGTTTCCCTTTGTTCTTAAACTTATATTTAGGAGCAGGGATGGTTACAGATCTGTCTGCCTCCTTCACCAGCAATGTAATGTCACCCACCAAGTGACAAGTACAAAGAAAGATAGCAATGAAAACCCAACATAGCTCTTGCTACAGTCTGTGCTCCCCAGGCAGAGGCATAATCTCTCACAAGGCTGCCTCAGCTCTCAGAGCCCCCTTGATCTCCAGCTGGTTTTTTGGAGATGCTCATTTTCCTAAGCATAGCTCTAACAGTGAGGCTGTGCTGAATTCACAGATAATCAGTACCTAATTGGATTAGGAGCTGATAATATCTTTGACCTTTTTTTAATGGCTTGTCTGGCCTGGCTTTCTGCAAGGCTGAGGCTTAATTTTAGGCAGGAGTTTTTCCACAAGTGAAGCGTGACCCTGTTAACCTCTGAATCAGAGAGGTGACCTTCCCTCTCCCCAAGCGCTGTGAAGCTGTTGGAGATTGTGAGGTACACACAGGCTTCACAAATCTGTGGACAAACATACTGAACCTACCTACAGAAGTCAGAGTCAGGACCTGATTTTCAGCCAGAGCTGTGCTGATATTGGACTAAATCCTCAAACAGAAATGGTGAGTCAAAGGAGTGTGAAGCTCCTGTGAAGTCAGTGTCCCTGCCAGTGTCAGCTGCAGAAGTCACGTCCCTTCCTCACCAGTTCTTCCACATGCAACGTGGGGGAAATTAATTGCCAGTGCAACAAAGGATCTGGAGATTCATATATTGGGTGTTTGTGAGACAAAGGCACAGGGATGTTTATGCATTTTTGTGGTTAGATCTTGCTCTGGCTCACCTCATCCCATCATTTCAGATAAGTGTGTGCTCCCACACATGTGAGTGGGTCCATGCACAGGCCCAGCACAGCTGAGAGCAGGGACAGTGTGTTTCTGTTACACCTAGATCATGCCCATCACAGACACACTGTATTTTGGGGCATTGGGATTTAAGGAGATGCAGGGAGAAGGAGGGGAGGGAAGGCTGCCTGATGAACAGCAGATGTTGGTGATCATTGGATGGAGCTGTTAATTTAACTCGAGTTTATTGAATAGCAATTAGGTGGGGTCTCATTATTGTAGCCAAGTGGCACAAAGATGTGCTGTAAAAACCCAGGGAACAGGGATGTGCACCGGCAGAATTACAACACTGATGGGGTGTTTAGGACCTGGAGCAGTAAATCTTCTCACTTGCCCAGAGTTCCTTTTCCTGAGTTATGCAAGCTGGAGCTTGGCTCCTGAACCCAGATGCTGGGCTTGTCTCAAGATAGGAGGCTGCAAACACAATGAAAAGTAGTGAGTGTGTGTTCTTGGGGAGCAGAAGACAGGAGAGAAATGAAGGTCTGAAAACAGTGTCAGTGGAGAGGTGTGAGTGACAGCCTGGGTAAGACAGCAGTTCTATTGCTCAGTCAGGGACAGGGATGGAAGCAGGACAAAGGGTGAAAGAAGGGTTTGGAAGTCTTTAAGATACATCCAGTTGTCCTAACCTGCCAGGGGATGGGACAGGGTGCCTTGGTGCTTTAGAAAGAGCATTACCCCCAAATAAACACAGTAGCACTACAGCAGGGTGGGTTTCCATTTCATGTGGCAGTCAGAGACTTGCTGCTTCTCCAGCAAGCTGGGAGTTGTGTTTCACACCTCTCCTGTGTAGGGTGGCCCTGACACTGCCAGGGAGGGAAATCTGTGCTCTGCTCCTGCTGAATGTGGGCATGAAATCCACTAAGCCCATTTCCCAAGAAAGACCCAAAAGTGCTTGCATCAGCACAGCCTGAGCATTTGGTGTGGCTTAAACAGTGCAGAGAGGGCAAAGGAGCATTCCTACCCCTGCACAGCCTGACCTGAGCCTTTCAATGTCCAGTGCAGAGTAATACCCAAGGAGAGGATAGAGGTAGGACAGAAAAGTCCCAAGCAGGGCTTGCTTCTAACACAAGAGACACAGACAGACACATACAAAACCACATTCTCCTAATGACATGATTATATCTTGCTTCTGTCTTGGGGGAAATATCAAATGATCCAGGTTGAAACACAAACAAAAAACTTCCGCTAATGAACAAATTGCCAAACTAGAGCGCAGCAGGGATTTGGAGGGTTAAAATGTTTGGGATTAATTAACTGATTAATTAAGCTCTCACATCAGCCTTCAGCCCTGCTATTGCATGAGGGATGTACTGGGAATGTGTGATCCTGTCAGCACGATGCAGGAATGCTGGGGGAAGGTGCTCAACAAGGGAATTTTACACAATTTGCGATTGTGAGGTTAAAGGCGGCTATGCCCTGCAGACCTCGTGTGAGACACCTTCACACCTCTGCTCTGATTGGAGTGGCTGCACATCAGGGCTGCTTGTTGCTTTGAGATCTTAAAAGAAAAACATAGTTTTCAAAAGCCAAAGGGATTTCTCTTCCCTGAGGGCATGGGGCTTCCCTTTGCTCTAGCCTGCTGTGAATGTGACAGCAGCCCTGCCCTACTCAGCAGCCCGTGGTTCCCACCACCTGCTTATCCTGGAGAAAGGGAGCAGTGGGTGTTGCAGTGTGGCCTCAGAGGACGGTAGCTGTGGGGCTTTTTGCATGGGTCTCTAGCCTTATGTGATTATTTAATGTTCAAAATTGTGTGGGACCCTTCATTTAATGAGGCCAATCTTACTGCAGGGGGGAGAAAAAAAGGCATAATGCTTTTAGCTTTATCTCCCATCCTTCCTGACCCACAAAACAACCAAAGGAAACCTCTCCATGCCATGAGGCCACCTGTCTGATTTCCATGTCCTGACTTGGTAGAAGTCTATCCACCAAAAAGACCTCTGGTGGATCTGGAGGATCATCTGCTTCCTGGGTACTGGTACAGTCTTCAAGACTTGAAATACTGCTGTACTCAGTGCTTCTAACACTTAAGCTGTTTACAACCCATGCTCTTCTCACAGTCAGTGGGCTTAGTGTCTGGAAGGGTGCAAATGACTTTCTTTCATTAACAAGACCTGGCCTGGGCACTTCTGCAGTTTTACAAAGCTGTGCTAGCAGATCTCTTCTACGTCAAGAACAGCTTTGCAACTGCTCCCATCAGAGTAAGTGAGAAAATAAACAAGATCATATGGGCCTGTGCACACAAGAGCTGATCATGAATCTGTTGCAGATATTTTAATGTAAAGCACAAGCCGAAAAAAGGGGAGTGGTTACAGCAGGGGATAAAGTATGCTCAGGCAGATTAAAATAGCCTGCCTTGGAGATATCCTTCTGAGAGTGGATGACACCAGCTTAGCCTGTCTCACATGTGTTTGTTTTGCTGGGTGCAAGCACAGCAAAGGAAATGGCAACCGGAGCTCAGCCCACCACTGCTTCACAGCTTCACACTATAAATAAGGCATGGAGCTATTGCACCCACCAAATTCTTCCCTGCCTTCCGGTCTATGGAATTGTGGTGTCTGGGCTATGTATAGCATCAGCCCCTTTGTGGTATCAGGTGTTTTCTCTAAAGCACTGGTTCCCAAATTCTGGGATTACATAGTCAGCTCAGGGGTTTTTCAGAAAAAAACATACCAGATGCCAGAAGTAAAAATTTAGGATTAGAGTCCAAATGCATCTAAATAGACAGAGCTGATCTGTTTTGCTTAAGAACTTCTTATGGAGAAAAATGTGGTTATTCCAGCATCAAGATCCTTCTGAGGAAAATATTTTGATACAGGTTTTTTTTATTTTCTGATCAGGAGAATCAAAGCAACAATACAAATCATTCCAGCTTCAAATTCCCAAGCTGAGCAGCAGGCTTCATTTTAAAATATGACAAGAAATTTCCTCCTCCCAAGTTACATTTCCAATGGCAAAAGAGATTTTCTCTTGCTGGTGTTTTCACTTTCTAGATTCATGATTTAGCTGCAATCTGCAGTTTGGAGATTTTTTCTTTTGCTTTCTGACATTTCAACTTTTCCTTCCAATTGCCCATTGAGAATGACTTGGAAACACCAAGATTTCTGGCAAGTGAAAGTTTCTGTTTATGTTCCTGCATTGCCAGGCTGACAAGACAGAGGGTAAAGAGAAGTTGCTCCATGCTCCAGGCAGAATGTCTTGGTTCTGTGCATGAATGTTGATTCTTGGTGCTGGCTGCCTCAAAGGCCCTGACTCTGTCCCAGGTGAGCACTGTGAGTGCATGGAAGTACCACAACAACTCTCCCTGGGAGCTCTGCCTGCAGAACATCTTGTTGAAAGGCACAAGGTTGTTCTGCAGAAGATGAACAATTTCCAGATTGCAAACCCCACAAGTGCCACTGTTCATTTGCCTCCCGCAAAAGAGATGAAACCACGGATGGAAGAAATGTAGTTTTCATCAGGTGGTAAATAGGTGGCACAGGCTTTAAAATCTGCGACACCCACACTTGAGGTCAGGTGGGCTTACCCAGCCAGATGAGTAATTCCTACTGCTCTCAGGGTGGGATTCTTCAGCAGCTGAGCTCATCTGGGGGCACAACGCAGCTCTCCCACAGCGCATAGGCCTGAGCTCACCTGGGAAGAGAAGAGACTTCTTGTCACTGGGTACTGAGCAGCACCACTTACATACTTGCACTGCCCATTCATTCCAGCCATGCCTCTGAGGGTCTTCATAGTCCAGACAGAATCACACCAAATTCTTATTGTTCATGAATTTACTGTGATTGCAGCAGTGCCTGGACAGCCCCAGGGAGACGTTGGTCCAACTGCTGAAGCCATTGCATATCCCCAGGACATCCGACAGGTCAGAATCTAAGAAGAGAAGATGGATGCACAGTGCAGCAAAAAGAAACACAGTGACTCCTGTTTCAGAGGCAGGATAAATGGAGCAGAAAAAAAGATTAAGGCCTGGACTCCCCCAGAAAGTTTTAGTGATGAAGGTTTGAGTGTATCCATGAACTGGCAAATTCCTGGGTGTGAGTGAAGAGCAGGGTCAGGCCTCTCCCTTTGCAATCCCTAGCTCCATTGTCATTGGGAAATACCTGGATTTAGCACATCCTGGACGGGCACCGAGATGTGCAAACTGCTTTTTGTCCCCACAGCTCTTAAGCTGCAACTCCAGCTTCCCTGTTGCCCTGGGCAGTGCAGAGCTGAGGGTTTGCTGGTACTGACTGGAGGGTGTCCAGCCCCATCCAGGCAGTGTGGGTGTCACTCACACTGAAGATGGGGTGCTGGGGACAGAGAAGCTCTCCTAACCTAGAGAAACTTGGGGATACCTGTCAGGATGGCCTGGAGAGCTCGTTGGCCCATCAGCCCCATGCTGCATCAGAAAAGGGGTGAAAGGAGGCAGCAGGCCGCATCAGCCATGAGCTGGACATGTGAATCCAGCAAGTGACCTTGCTGATCTGTTTTTGGGTATAGCAGGAATTTACGTGGACTGCGTGATGCACCAGTCTGGCAGGAAGTCAGAGCAGCCGCCAGGGTATGTTCCAGCACCCTCTGCACAATCACCGACCACCCAAAGCCGCGATCCGAGCCTTTGGGCAGCAGGGATAGGCGACAGCAGACAGCCCCCAGTGAGAGAGCGCTGTGCCGTGCGATGCGGGGAGCGAGGAGGGCAGCTCTGGAGCTGACTCGAGAGGATGCTGCTGCTGCGAGTCAGAGGCGGGATGCTCTGAGCGCAGGGCTGCAGGCAGGGGGGAGCTGCCAGCGCAGCCTCCCGGCGCAGAGTGCTGACACTTCTTTTTGTTCAGCCTGACAGCGAGCACCTGGTGCCCCACGCGCGGAGCCGGCGGCCGCCCGCGCCCGCAGCGAGCGCAGGCACACACACGCGCTCAGCCCCGCAGCTTGGAATCAATGCAAACATATGCTGCCATTAATGTGAAAATCACTTCTGCAAACATGAGGGTCTCTCTATTCACGGCCTTCCCCTCTCCCTGCAGGGAGGAGGGGGGGTCAAGTGCAGATCTTTTATGTGAAATCCCTGAAAGGGACAAGGGGGAGAGAGGGGGAGATGGATGGGGCTGATCGTGATAGGGAAAACAGGACAACAGCCCAGACTAACGTACAGGAGCTGCTCTTCTGCTACGAACTGTGCTAAATCTGCACTGTTGCCTTCCTTTCTCTCTAGCCAAACACCTCGCTGGGGCTGCCAGTTTTGCCCTTGCCTACTTCTGATAAATGCAGGAGGGCGCTCTGCAGAATGGTGTGACTGGATGCTGCAATGATGGGTGCTCATAGAGGAACTGAGGGGGTAAATTTCTGAGGGGGTGGCAAGCCCCCCTTGCACGGTTAAAAAAATGCTGATGAGGGGTGCTAGCTAGAGTAGTTGTGGTGACCTGCACTGGAGTACCCAGTCTTCCCCTAAAGCACAGCATGTATTTTGGCCAGCCCTGATGTGCATGGCCATATCAACAGAGGTTGCTTATCCGGATGCTGCTCCTCTGCCTCATTGCAGTGCTTCAGTCTGCTTGCTGCAGACATTTGCAGCAGACTCCTCTCCTCTTTGGGCAAAGTGGCTTCTCTGATATCTCTTATACCACTGCCCACCTGCTGTGAAACACCCCGAGTTGCTTTGCCCCAGGAGTGGCAGTGTGGACGTGGGTGGGCAGGTTTGGTTCACAAAGCATCAGGGGTCTGTAAAACAGCTGGAAGGGCTCCCTGTGGATCTGAATGAGAAAAGAGACACAGCTGACATTAGAAGAACCAAATGGAGTTTCCAAACCTCTCAGTTGTTTGTCAAAGGCTTTAGAGTAACACTGTGAGATGTCACTAAAGTGCCTTGCCCCATTATGCACCCACCTCCCCCTTGAGACAGGCTATGTCCCTTGTCTGTCCTGTACAGAAACAGCTTTATGCCAGCAAGACTCTTCTGTATATCTGCAAATCCCCACCCTCTTCAGGGCTGTCTTTGGTTGCTGGTCTGATACAAAAAATATCTTCTTCAAAGCTTGGAAAAACACCACTTTTCTCTGCATTTTGTTTCTCAGCACTGAGCTTTTCTTTAAGGGGAAAAATTTTCCTGGCTCAGCTTTGTGCCCTTCTCAGACTCATCTCAAAGCACCTGGTACTTTATAGTATCTCCATTTTGTTTCCCTGTGATGTCCTAGACCAAGCACGTGTGCTGAATTCCCCAGCATCTGGCCTTTGCCCATATCTATCTGTTGGAAGTTGAATGCATCTCTGATTTGGGAAATCAATCACACTTAATTGAAGGGTGATTGTTTTCACATTCTAGCCTGCCACATCACTTTCATCTTTATCACATTCCCTTTCTCTCTGGGTTTTGTGTGACAAGATACTGCAGAGCAGGAGGGAAGAGGTTGCTGACCTTGGACCTGGATATAATTGAAAAAAGGAGGGCAGCATCTTCGTTTCTTTCCTCGGTGGATCAGTTTGCATTTCCTTCAGCTGTGGGACTGAGCACGTGCATATGCACCCAGAGCCATATTTAATGCAGCCTCACACACAGCCGTGCTGTGATGCTGCAGAGCAAAGGAGCTGGTACCCAGCATGGCCCAGCATTGCTGTGCCACGGAGGTCTGGCCCCTCAGTGCACCACAGCAGGGAAGGGGGAACAACAGAGCATTGGTCTGATGTGGAATAGTGTTTTGAGCGCTCGGTGTTTCTGGGTGACTCTGACAATCCTGAAGAGTAGTCCCAGGGAGATCAGCATGGCTTTTTAATGAGATTCTGGGACAAGTATATTTTCTGTTCTGTCTTGTGTTTTGCCTGGCCACACTGGAGGCTGTCTTGCACCAGGATTGAGTCTTCTTTTACTGGAACATTATGCTGCACAGCAGGGCTCTGATTTCCTTCAAGAGCTTCCATAACACAGACGGTGCATGAGCAATCCCTCCCGGTGGGCTTTTGCAAGGACTTCTGCAGTCCAGCCCCATGTGGCCACCTGTCTTGCCACCCCACTGGGATGTACCAGTCCAAACTGCTGATAAGTTCTCAGCTCACAGAGATGTCTTCCTGTCTGTACCAGCAAGCTGAATTGTAAGCTGCTCCCCAGACTCCAGTTTGAAGGTCTCTATAGTATTGACTTTCTCGCACTTGGAAGTGCCTCATTTATCTTATGCTCTGCATTTGTCTTTCCTGCCAGCGTAGTAGTAAGCAACTGAAGCTTGCTGCCAGCTTTTCTCCCTTAATGATATTCTACATATGCAGACAAGGATCTGAATCAGAGCTCTGGAGTCAGTCCCCACTTCCTCACTTTGGAGAATGTATCTTAACGCAGTATCCTTCCTTTGCAGTTTGTCTTGGGGCTTGGCAGTGAAACAGCCCGAACACCTACCTCTGAAGGCTGTGGTCCAGGGCACATGTCCAGATTTTAGACTCATTTGAAGGCTGATTTTGTCAACAGGAAGGCTCCTGCTGGCTCTGATGGCTCTTGGACCGGGCAGCCCCAACTATGTCCAACTTTGGCTCTTTTCCACTGGGGACAGATTTGTCCCTTCCAGGTGTGGGGAGAGCCTTTCCCAGCAAAGACCCGATACGAGCCTTCTACCAGACAAAGGGTTTTTTCTAGATAGCGTGGAAGGAATTTTAGGTTCCTCTTGGTGTGTGGTTCCTGTTTTTTCTTATGTACCTTCAGCACAGGCCTCTCTTTCTGACAGGTGCTGATGATTTGCAGCCCAGGCAGACAGGACTGAAAAGGGTAGAAGGACTGGAGTTTGTGTGATGGAGCTGTGGGTTTCATTGATTTCTAAATAAAACTTTCATCAAGACACAGAGCCCCACTTCCCTCACAGTTTTATAAAGCTCTTGTCAATCTCTGACACAGCTGCCAGGGCAACAAAAACCAAAGCTGCTGACATCATTGTGAAGGTGTGTACAGAAGCAGAGCAATGGGTGAGGAGTTGGATGTCTTCCCTCTGTGGAAAGGAACCAGAGCCCAAGCCCAGTACCCTGCAATGTACCCTGCACTCCCTGGCTTTCCCTCTGGGCCAAGTGAGTCCACCGCGCTGAGCATACTCTGCTTCCTCCGGGCCTGCTCTTGCCCAGAGGGGATTTGTGCTTGCAATTAGCATTGTGGTGACTATGTGGGTTACAAATTACCTTTTACAAAGTCACAGTGGAGCTGGGCAAGGAAGAGTGTGATGTTCACCACAGCTGGGGATACATGGGCAGAGCTCTTTGCTAGCCCAGGGATTGAATGAGGTCCCTGGGGTTTCCTTATGATGGTAGGAGGTTGCCATTCTCTCTCAGACCTACTTTCTGAAAGCTGACAGGAGTGACAGTAAGGAGCCAACCTTCTACTGCAAACTGTGTCTTTGGTGGAGCCTTCCCCATCACTGGGAGATGGTGGACTTGCTCCTCCCATGGCTAGTGGAGGACACACAATCTCCTTGCCCAGAAACTGCCATGTTCTGGAGCAGGAGGATGGAGAAATCAAGCCAAAAGCAATGATCCAAGCATTATTTGCCTCTTGCACAAAATTTGATGAAAACAGATGGAACATTTGCAGGTTTTTATTAAAAAAAATCAAAGCCCAAAATTTTGAAAGCAATCTTGTATTTGCTATTAGCCTTTTCAGGCTTTGTTTTTCCCTCTTGGCAAAAAATAATTGACGACATTTTCCATCACCAAAATAATTCCCCCACTGAGAATTAAGTATAAAGTCTTCTGCGTTGAGCAGAGATGAGAGGAAGAAGAAATTCTCTTGGTTTAGTCCAAGAGGGATTGGAGATCACCTGCTGAGAGTCTGTCTCTCTGTCCAGCATCCAGAGGGAGCAGAGACTCTCCAGAGCACTCTGAGTTGTTGCTGTGCCTCACTAAGGTGGCAAAGCCTTTCCTTTGTGAGCATGAGGGGTATCTGCCACTTTAGCCTGTGCCTTGGAGTCCAGAATGGCTTTTGCTGGCTGGCAGAGGAAGCCACTGGAGCTTTCAGGGAGGACCATCTGTGCTGGAGAAAGGGAGACATCATAGCAAGGTTGTATGGGGCAGTGGACCACAGGGTGTCCTGGGGATGACCACGGGGTGTTCTGGGGACATCCCCAGGAGAACAAGCAACACTGCAGTGTCCAGAACATCTTGTCCTTGGAAGACGTTTTACCTGTAAGAGTCAAGAAACCAGAGCCAAACGCCTTCACTCTCATCCATCAGCAGGGATGGAGGAGCCCATGGCTTCCCTTCTCCTTCTTCCACTGGCATTTGATTCAGACATACACTAAAAAAGGAGCTGTCGGTTAAAGTAAGAGCTGCTTTTCCAGCTCCCAGAGGACCCCCCTGGTGCAACCTGCAAGGTGTTGCAATCCCTCTCTGCCACTGGCCTGCCTGGTTCTTTTCACACATGCACACACCTTCCTCCCCCTTCCACAGTGCTTATCACAAGCGTTTTGGTAGAACTGCCCTTGTCATATAAATCTAAACATAATTCTCTCTTTCCTGTTAAGCTAAAGAAAATAAACGTGTAGGGCTGTTACTGGAAGCCAAGCTGTAGGACTGCCCTAAATTCTCTTCTTATTGAGTCTGGGCTGAAAATCACTCAATTCTGCTGAGGACACACATCTATGCTTGCACACACAGGGAGGGAAGGTGGGAGGGGGGAGGGAGAGAAAGAGAGAGAGAGAAAGAGAGAGAGAGAAAGAGAGAGAGGACACGGTGTGTATAAATATCTCCAGCTCTCTAGATAGTCGGCAGATTTATTCCGCTGCCAAGCCTGCAGAAAATTGACTTGTTTCATGGAGGCAGGCTATTGACACATTACTGCAAGGAGGGTTAGGAGAGAAAGCGGTGCGGCTGGCGCCCCTCTATTATACGATAATGTAATCAGCATTGTGGGAAATGACTGTGGGTAAAATGGCATCGCTGACATTTATATTAGAGGATATTGATGGCAGGAACTGTGACCACATCTATCGTACCTCCCGTTTGCCAGGATTGACACAGACGGCTCTTGTTGGCTGGATTTCCTCTCTCTTTCTCTCTCTCTCTCCTTCCTCTTAGCTCGGTTGCTCGCTGCTGTCACTGCAGATAGATAATTGAAAAATGGATCTCACCTTTCCAGCAAACAGGAGTGGTTCAGGCAATTACTGCAGAGGTTATCTACTCAATCTCGAGGCCTCTTCTCAGAGAGAGATTCAGAGGAAATTGGATTTTACATGGATGTTTTATTCTGCAAGGGCTTTAGTATAAACAGAGGCAAGGAGACACCAGCAGACTGTATGGGTGAGAATCATATGCAGAGGGGTAGGGTGAGGTTTTGGCGGGGGCGCCTTGCTGTGGATGTGGTGGTAATACCATTTGGTGGTCCTCTGTAGGATTTCTGATGTCAATTATTTTTGAGGTTGCTATTGGTTTTTCTTTTCGTGTTTTGCAGGGGTTTTTTAAGCTGGAGGCTAAGAGAGGCTATGTCCACTTGCAGCCATTTGGTTACATTTTGCCTCTGGAATTTTAACATTAAAGGGAGTTGTTCCCAAAGGAGAGAGAGGCAAAGAGAGAGCAAAATGCTCTGAAGATGAGAGGGCAGAAAACAGCAAGATGTATTAAAAGAGCTCTGGAAACTCTCTGGCTCTGAAAGGATAGGAATTTCTCTCAGGCAGGGAATGTTGCCCGTAGGCCTATTTTCCATGAACATCCTTGAAGAACATTACACCTTGAGGTGTGTGGTTATATGAGAGGCAAAAATATACCCAGGGTTCTTTTATATACACTGCAGTGCCAGGCTTTGGGCTGAGCTTGGTGGCAATCCAGCCCTACAAAGCAATTTGCAGGTGGTGTCCTTGCCCTCAGAAACTGCTGAGCCAGGGAGGCCAGAGAAGGACGTTGAGGGTCTTGGTGACCTTGGCAGTTTCAATGAGCACACAGGAAGGCTGTAGGGTGGCCCTAGGAAAGGTTTGGCAGATGTGCCTGCTCAGGGACTTCTTTCCCAAGAACAGCAGGCTAAAGTAGGGTCTGCCAGGGAGCACTTGGGAGAAGCCCATTCCCCACTTAGGGAATTCACCCATCTTTTCATGTTCTATATTACCTTTTCGTAGGTAATATATAACATGTGTGGTGTTTGCACATGTGGATAAATACTCATGCACGTGGGTTAGAGCAAAGGTCCTTGCACCATCCAATTGGTTTTACTCCCAGCCAGTGCAGGAGTGTTAGAGCTTCGCTGTTACACTGTTATCCCAGATGGAAGCAGCAGGGATGGTTTTACAGGAGAAGAAATTCAGCACAGCATTAGACAGTCTCATCAGCCCCTTGCTGTCCCCAGCAGAGATTGGTGACATCCATGGGTGCTGCTCTGCAGCCCTGGGTCTCTGCACCCTGCCACGTGCTGCAGTCCCGCTGTCCATCACCAGCTTTTTCGCACTCTCCTCTGTCTGTCCCCTGATGTCAGTGCTAGAGGTGCTCATCTCTCTGGCTGATCAAATCATTCCTGACGTGCACAGTGGCAGACTCTTCCTTGCTGAAAGTCTGTCTCCAGGGTCCTAGGTGAGGTCCTGCTCTCTCTTCCCCAGACAGTGAGAAGGCAGAGACGGGGGAGGGCAATGAGGAGGGGTAGGATGGGCTCCCCCAGTTCTCACACCTCTTCTCCCCATGATGCTGGAAGCCAGAGGGTCCCTACAGCCTATTGCCTATTCTGGCAGGGAATGCAGACCTGGAGATTAAGCCAAATGGCTTTGAATGAGGAACAAAATCCCCGTTTTCAAGTGAAAGAAGAGATGAGCTGCTGGAGCTCAAGCCTAAGGCAGGGATGGCTGTTATGTTCCTCGAGATCCCTGAGTCTGGGAGAGATGTTTTCTGGGAAGCCGAGCACAAGTGGTGTGGCTGATCCTTACCTGAAATCTCCCAGCACTAAGCTGGCAGGCTGGGATGGGGAGAGGACGTGCAGGACAAGCAAGGCTTTGTGTTTGCCCTCGTCCTGCATCAGTCCTGGGCTTCCAGAGGTGGCCATGAGAAAAGGTCTGGCCTCCTGAAACAGGACCCAGGACCCCAAAGCGTAGGTTCTGTAGAAAGAGATGGTCAAGCTCTCTAAAAATGGGTCCAAAAAAAAAAAAAAAGATGCACAAGGTCAGGCCTGTGGGGTTCAATTTTCATCTTGATTTTTGCACATCTTTTTCAAGTAAAGGAAATACTGAGTGATGTGACCCTAACCTGCACCTTTTGAAGAATGACAAAAATCATCTTTTTGAGCTGCAAATGATAGATTAAAGAAGGTGAGAAGAGGAAGAAGTTATAAAAATCAGCAGCAAAAAATTTCAAATCACAGTGAAATAACACATTGGCTTCATTTCCTTCTGATTTTTTTCATTTAAAGAAAAAGGCAATGAAACACTACTGAAATGACATTTTTGACAAAGTGCCATTTTTCAGCATGACCTCTTGGACCCACTCACACCAGTGCTGCTAACTAGTTCTGCATTCATCAAAGCCTGCAGGAGCAGGGAGCAGAGCACCTTGTGCTGATGAGCACAAATGCCTTGGATTTTCAGCACACATGCCTCTTATTTTTTTCCACCTGTACCTCCCAGGTCAAAGTCCCTGAGCAGCTTTCACTGGAGATGTTCGGGCTGGGCTACTGGTGTCTGTGACTTCAAGGCCGCAGAAGAAAAGGGGGTGGCTCAAAGAGTCTTCCTGGTCATCAAGAACCTTCTCTTGTGATGTGATTTACTCCTGGGGGTTGCTGGTTCCTGACAGGTTTGTGCTGACACAGCTCTGGAAAGGAACATGGCTTGCAAAAGACTCTGAGCTTTCCATCTCCAAGCTGTCAGTCTCAGTGGACAACCCCAAGTTAGCACATGAAGAAATGCCTCCTGCAGAGTGCCAGAGTGGGGCTGTGCTGAGTCACACAGAGGAGACAGCAAGGTTTTCCCTGCTTTCAAAATCAGGAGCATATGGTGCCCAGAGCAGGATGAGAGACCACACTACTGCCAAAGGTCTTAGTGATTGACCACTGTAGGTTCTGAACACCACAAAAAGTCCCCTCACACATCTCAAAGCCTAGTGGTTGAGCTGGGTGTCCTGGTACACTGTCTCCCCTATAACCCCTGTAGTTGTCCTGAATATGGTTATTTGCTTTCATTACTTGGCCTAGATCTCTGTGGACTGTTATTGCCTACTCATAAATAGCTGCTGTGTTCCACCTTGGAGGAGATTGCATGCCACAGAAGTCGTGAGAATGCTTTGCTGCTGTCTAAATAAACTTTCTTGAAGTGGGATGGATGCCATGAGACTTAATTTTCTTTAAAAGGTTCGAGCTCCTTGGATGGAGCAGCCCAACATTATTTTATTAGCATTACCACAATTGCTAGTGGTATTACTAATATCAGTCTTATTATAGACATAATATCTGGCCAGGATCAGAAGTTATGAAGCTTGACTAGCTGACTGAAATGCTGGGTCTCAAGCCACATTTCCCTAGTGGGCACATAGTGATTGTCCACCAATGATCCCAGCCCCATCATAGGAGAGGATATAAACCCTGGGGATATTGTAAAATGGAAGACACAAGCATGTTATTACTTCAGTTAATTTTCCTTGGTATTACCCTACTGTGGTGAGATAGCCACCTTGGATCAGGGTCCTGCCTGTCTCTCCAGCCCCAGAAAAAAAAGAACTGTCTTCAGATTTCTCCCAGCCCTGATTTAGAGATGTTTAAAAGGTCCTGTGCTTTGCTCAGCTGGTGTTTAACCTTTTCTCATGTCCTTGCCCTGGCCATGCCACCCTTTACTCGCAAACAGAGCATCTTTTGAGCTTTGCTGTCCTCGCTTCTCTTGGTATGCACCCGTGGGCAGCAGGAAGGTGGGAAGGATCCATGGCGTCGATCAATAACTCTTTCCTGTCCAGCCAGGAACCCAACCCGCACAACTTTATTGCTGCAACCAGATCCTGGCTCGAGGGATGTTACAACAACCGGCCTGGGCCAGAAGAACAAATACCTCCCTAACAGGCATGACTTCAGCCAGCACATGCCCCGCTGCCCGGATAGCTCCTCTGACAGAGGAAGCCTCTGTGAGGATTTACAAGTCCCAACCACTTCCTGAAATCACCACTCCTGCTTGTTATCTCGCCCTCCCATCACCTGCAGGGTCCGGATACTGTTTGAAGGGAAAGGAGAGCCCTGGGAAGGAAGAGGAGGAGGTGTGCGAGTCCTGGCGATCTGGCCATTAGGCTGGGGGATGGCAATGGACCCCGACGATGAAATATCTGAGCACTCTGGCTCAGTCTTTTTATTACCTGCAATGGAAAATGAGTGCCAGCTGCAAATCAGGGATTTCAACAGCCTCTCTGAAGGCATGTCAAGCATTTTATGGCTGGAAATACATTTAGGGTTTATTATGAGCTGCCCACTGATCTTTCCTGCATGCATGCAGTGGCTGGACTCTGTTCCCACCCTGTCTTTAGATGGGAAGGGGTCCCCAGAAATTGACCAGTTTTTGGATGGCAAATTGATTGGTTCCATCTGCTGCTTCTCTACTTTCTTTATCCTGAGCAAGGATTTAACCTCACACTGAGATAGCTGGAAGCTGATTTGGAGGACAGCCTCAGTCTGCAGTGGGATGCAGCATTTGTTGCAGACCTGCCAGATGTTACACAGAGTGACACCTGCCCCATGGGTCCCTCTGCAGCAGAAGCAGGCTCTCCCCTTCCCAGCACTGTGACATCACCTCCTCAAACTCTAGCACCAGACAGGTGTAAGCTCCACACCTTCATGGAGGAGCACCCCAATCATCCACTGCCATGCTGGGGTCTTGGGCAAGTGAGCCCACTAATGGAAGTGGACCACTTGGAGGTAGGAAGCTGGCACAGATAGAATGTAGCAACACAGCATTGCAAACCAGCCTGCAAGCTCTACAGGAGCCTGGGCACGGCCTGGGATGTTGGAGAAAACATCTCTTGGCTTCACTTCTAGACATGCTACAGCCATGTCTTCATTGCACTGTGCACATCTCAACCATCCAAGTCCTTCTGTTTAACCAAGTGCTTAATGGCTCCTTTCCATTTCTTATTGACTGGCCTCCACTCTTCCTGTTACACTAACATCACATTTTCAAACTTCCTCTACCAAAAAAAATGAAGGGGAATTTCCCTGCAGTGTCCTGGTGTTAAGAATTTGGATCTTGAAGGCTTGTATGTGGGGGGAGGAGAAAGAACAAAGGAAAGAAACAGGGAGGGCCACTGAGGAGCTGTGGGGAAGGTCAAGGTCTGTTATCTTGTCACCCCTGAGAGAACAGGGTTGCAAGGTCTCAAATGGAAGAACCACAGTCCAAAATCAAGCTGGGAAAAATGGGGCTGTAAATCAGTTCCTGGCCAGTGCTGTGACAGCTGTCTTGGCCTGAGCCATGGCTGACACCTTGCCCGATGCCATGGCAACCATTCTGGCCTGTGCCATGGCTGTCACCTTGGCTAACCCACCCTAAGTGGCCACTGAGCCTACAAGCACACCCCCCTGCCATTTCATGTCTTAATTCACTGTGGGAATGGTGAGTCCTTCATTAAACTCAGGCTGCCCATGGCCTTGTCAATAAGGAAGGGCTGTAGCACCCCATGGTGCCTTGGCTCTGGGTGCTGCTTGCTTGGCAGCCATTCTATCTGACATGAGGAGCAACACTGCCGTGTCCAGCCGGGGATCCCAGTGTGGATGCCCATCCCCTTGTTTACTCCTGCTACCATCTGCTGGAAGGAATCAGCCTGTGCACTTGCCTGCCACATGCAGACTCTGTTGGGAGCCATAAACAGGGACAGCACGAGGACAAGGGCAGCGCAGGGGTGAATCTGCCCATGGACAGCACGAGGATGAGGGCAGTGCTGGGGCGAATCTGCCCATGGACAGCACGAGGATGAGGGCAGTGCTGGGGCGAATCTGCCCATGGACAGCACGAGGATGAGGGCAGTGCTGGGGTGAATCTGCCCATGGACAGCACAAGGATGAGGGCAGTGCTGGGGCGAATCTGCCCATGGACAGCACGAGGATGAGGGCAGTGCTGGGGTGAATCTGCCCATGGACAGCACAAGGATGAGGGCAGTGCTGGGGTGAATCTGCTCGTGGACAGCACAAGGATGAGGGCAGTGCTGGGGCGAATCTGCCCATGGACAGCACAAGGATGAGGGCAGTGCTGGGGCGAATCTGCTCGTGGACAGCACGAGGATGAGGGCCATGCTGGAGTGAATCTGCCTGCTCTCTGCCTTCCCACCCTGTGTTCAGAAGGACCAGGACACCCGTGTATCTCTCCTGGCACTGTTTAAACACTGCAGTTTTGGAGGTTTCTTTGACTCTGACATCATCCTGCTCCACAGCCTAGCACAAGGCATTGGTTTGGTCTGTACCTCCCTGTTGCTACTTAAAACACAACTCTTGGTGTGGCTCAGCCCCCTCCATTTGACTTACTGTGAGTGTAAACATTGTCCCTTCCTACATAGGTGCCATCACCCTTACCATGTTCCCATCCCTGCTCCTTCCCACCATTCCTAAAACAATTCCCATTGAGCAGTGCTCCCCTGACACAGAAACACAGCCACGTCTTGAATGAGGCACGAGGGCTGCTCATCTGTGACCATCTGGGGAAAAAAACAGTGCTGAAAGCCAAAATACCTGCTCAACACACTCTCCTGTGCAAGCTGGGCTTGGGACCGAAGACAGTCAGTATCAGGCTGGAAGCTTCTATATTTTTGTTATGGGTTGTTGAACAAACCACACAGTTTTACCCCACGGGGTATCATAAATAAGCAATGAAAAAGCAGAGAAGTGAAAAGGAAAAGTATTTTCCTACAAAAATAAGCTACAAAACAAATGAGTCAGAAGGATGCAGACTGTACTGTGCAGGCCCTGCTATGTCTAAAAGCAGAGCTTTTATAAGGTAGGGAAAGTGATTTAAGAGTCTGCAGGTAAACATGGGCTGCCACGTATTGTTCTGGGGAAAAGTGGCAGAATAAATATGCAAATCCTTCTTATGTGACAGCCAGAATGGTGGAAATGATTATGAAATAGACCTGAAGAAGTCTGATTAATAATTTATCCTCAAATGGAAGTTGATTCTTGGCTGAACAGCAAGGATAATAAGGCTGAGGAATCAATAAGAGCATTTACAACTCTGTAAAATGCGTTTACAAGTACAAAAAGATGGGTTGCTTTGTGGCCATGCCTTGCATGAGCTAGGAGAGAGGGAAGGGAGAGCACACAACAGTGACTGTGCAGCATCAGCCACACAGACAAATCTGGAGAGGGAGCTGAGTATAGTCTCTGGATCATTACTGCTACCTGAATGATTCTCCACCATTAACACATGTCCTGACAGCCCATGGAGGACACATTAATTAAGCTCAGTCACTCACAAAGGTCCACATAATGAATGCAGTGTTGACAGAGCAGTTCAGTGGTACCTTCAGCCAGAATGTGACTGCCCTCAGAGACACAGGGTGGAAGTGACTGCCTGGACACCATGGCCTTGGGTGGCCTGTGCACATCTGGCCTAGCTAATCTCCCTCTTCACCACACCTGTATCACAGCATGCATTGGTCAGCAACTCACCCGGCTCCCTCAGAGAAACAAGTGGCCATCAGCAGCCTCCTTTGATGCAAACTCTTAAAAATTCATGCCTCAGGTTTCTAAAAATGTGCTTGGTGAGATCCATTGGGCAACAAGGGGTTCATTGCTTGTCCACCCCACATTCCCTGGGCAGCTGAGGAATGGGTGCCTTAACAGCAGCCCTGCTCTGTGACGTGAAAAAACTGGAGGCATTTTTACATGGCCTGATTCAGAGCTGTGAGCAGACACAGGCAGAGGCAGATGAGAAGGATGGGGTCTCTCAGGTTGGTTCCACACTCTGTGACCCTGGAAGGGACATGAACACATGACATGTAATTGTCACAAACACCTTCTATCCTGTGGCCCATGGATTCCCAAAATGCCCCTGAAAAATGAGAAAGAAAAGCCAGTGGGGCTGCAAATGACCAAAATCCACACTGCCCCTGGCAAGTTTTTCTTTGTGATGTCTTCTGTAATGAGAGCAGTGACATTTTTGGGGAGCAGAGGGAGGTGAGAAGGCAGCTCCTACTGGGGATGTGCCTGAGACCCTCCCTGCCTTGGGCAGAGAGTACAGATAGTAGATTTGCACAGATTTCCTCTTAGTGCTGCTCCTCCCCTGAGGGCCTTTGGCAGAGTGTCCCCAGCGCCCGGATGGCACAGTCTGTCCTAGCCCAATGGTTTGACAGTGGGAACATGAAGGGAGAAATGTGAGGCTGAAAGGACCCTGATAGACAGTCTTGCAAGACAGCTCTCCTCAAACCCTCCCAGCAGATGGGTGTCCAACCTGCTGGTAAATACTGCCAGTGAAAGAGGCTCCATCCCTTCCTGACAGCTTGTTCCAGGGTTTGTGTGTGCTCAGAGCTGGAGGAGTTTCCTAACATCTGACCTAAATCATGTCTGCTGCAAATGGGGCCTTGCTCTCCTTATCTTGTCCCCATGCTGAATATGGAGAGAAATTAATCCTTATCCTTGCATAAAAATCTTATATACAGAAATATATTTTACTTGCTGCCTTCTGGTCCTTTCCTTTTCCAGACAAAATAAGCCCAGTTCCTTCAATTTTCCTTCCAAGGTTCAGATTTTGTCTTTGTTACAGTATGGTGCCAAGAGCGGCGCACAACGCTCTGGATGTCCCACCTGCTATGAGCAAAGAGGGATACTCAGCTCCAGGGTGCACTCCTGGTCTTCCCCTTCACAGGGCATCAGCAGGACCTCCTGAGAAATGGAGAAGAGCCACAAGGATGGTCAGAGGATTGACACTGCCAAGTGTGAGCTGAGACCCTTCAGCAGGTGACGGACTGGAGGCAGGCTAGGTGATAGAGGTGAATGTTATTGAACAGATAAATGAGGAATGACTGTTCACTGTTCCTTTCAATGTAAGAGCCAAGGCTGCCAAGTGAAAGCAGCAGGAGAACAAACAGAAAGATAAAATCTTCGTGCTGTATACAACTAACCTGAGAGACTCCTTGCCTTGGGATACATGGAGATTACCTGTTTCAAGAAATTAAAAAAGGAACTCAGCAAATTATTGGGAAAAAAATCCACAACAGCTGCTGTTAAATACAAAGCCACAATATTTGACTGAGGAAGTCCCCCTGAAGACTGGGAAACTGTTCTGAAGAAATCTCACAGCACATCGACCCTCTTCTTACATATTAGGTATCCTCTCAGAGAGGGTGCAGGATTGCATGGACCTTAGACCTGTCCTGATCAGGCCTTTTCCTGTTCTGGCTTACACCATGCCTTTGTTGAGCATCCCAGAACTCTGGTTACTTTAGTGAACAATAGGCTTAGCTAAAAAATGGGTTCAGCATCAGCTGTCAGAGGGGCACCTTGGTTGTCTCAGTCATCTAGAGTCTCTCAATAGCTAGAGAAAGACCTGAGGAACATGAAGAAAGAGAGAAAAAAAGGCATCAATGAGTCTTGCAGAAACTCGCAGGAGAACAGACCAAACTTACTGGTCCTGTTCAGGAGTTTGTTCTGTAGCATAATACACTGTGACCCTGAAAGCATTGCTCGGCTGAAAGCGCCTGCTGGGATCATATGGGACACTGAGGTGGGGGGATGCTGACCTGCCTCACAGCTTTGTGTTGTCACAGCTCTGCTCCTGGACTTAAGGCAGTTTACAGTAAGATTTCACACATCCCATCCCAGCCAGGTGTGACATCAATTTACTGTCTGGAGCAAAGGTCAAGCATCCTGAAGGGTGAGGGCCAACACAAAGCAGTGTCTTGGCCCTTCTAGGCTGAAGCCGTCATCAGGCATGGCTTTTGTGTCTGTAATTTAAGCCTGAACAGACAGAAAGACCAAACTTTGTGAGGGAACTCTCATTCTTTTTCACTTCCTCCTAGTTTGGGCCTGGAGTACTCAAGAGCAGGAGATGTCTCTTGATATTAAAGTCCTTCTGGCATGGGTTGAAAGATGCCTTTTGCAGTTAAAGGACACTCAAGGCTTTAGAGGGCCCTGGTTTGTAAATGGTTTACTTCTACAGCATCTCCTTCCAGGGAACAGTGCAGACTGATCTATCACACAGCTCAGATGGTGTGAGCAACAGCTGGTGTGAAACAGAGCAGGGCAGCTGAGGAGAACATGAGTTTTTGCTCTGTCCTTGCACCCAGCATGTGCCTGGTGGTCTCTCTGGTTCCTTCCTTTGTAGAGATCATGGATGGCTTTGTCCAGTGTGAGACACAGCACAGGCAGTCTCCAGGTCCTCCATCTGCACACAGGGTGCCCAAAAACATTGAGGATGATATTTCCTGTGGGACACTGTGTGTAACTGCTCTTATGGAGGTTGTTGGCATTAGTAGGAAGGAAAGGAAAATTACTTAGATTAACAAGGCCCTCAACACATGGACTGAGAGGAAGGGTGGACACATTCATGGGTTTTCAACACTTTATTTATTTTTATAATCCTCCTGTTTCCCACCTCCCCCTCCGTGGTGTCTTGGAAGTCAAGACTGACACCTGCCAGGATATGAGAAGTCCAGACAAAATCAGAATGATCCTCTCCAAAGCTGGAGTGGAGGGGAACTTTTTTCAGCCCCCACAGAGATCAAAGAGCCAGCTGGGTCTGGGGTTGCAGGGCTTGGCAATTCCCAGGTGCAGGAGACTGGCAAGGTGTCAGTCATGTCCCCCTGCACATGCTCCTGCAGACACTCAGCATATGACTTGGGGGCAGCTGGTGGCAGCTAAACCTTGGCCCGCACACCCCCTTCCTTCAGAAGCATGACGGAAGGGATTAAGTGGCTTGTAAGGTGACACGGGGTTGATCAGCTCTCAGCGGCATGGTGGGAGGGGAGATGCTGAAGCGGCTTTCCATCTCTGCTCCCGGTCTCCTCTCCAGCCTCTACCCAATCCCAGAAGTCTGGAGGAACAGCAGTTCCTGTATCTGTCACTCACTTTTCAGACCTCACCTCTATGCCCTTTTCTCTCTAGGGCAGAAGGATTTGTCCCTCCAATCTCTTCTCTATGTCCTAAGCAGTGACATTCCCTGTGGAGTGTCTCCAGGAGCTGGAGGTGCAGAGGATGAAAGGGGGTGAGTAGATGCAGTTCAAGCACGGATGTGACAATTCGATGGGATGGACTCTGCAGATCGCTGTCTCCTTCCTGTCCTTGCAGACCTGTGTCAAGGCTTCAGCACAGCTCAAAAGACGAGGAATGAGCACAAAACTGCTCGTGCATTCATCCTTGTGTCTGCTCCACCACAGGGACACAGGAGCCAGAGATATCCCAATAAGCTGAGCTCCCACAAGCAGATTAACTATCACACTCCTCAGCACAGGGAGCTTCCCAGAGGCTTGAGGATAGATGTGTCCTGGCCGTTGGGGAGGGAAATCTCTGAATGCAGTCCTGAGCTGAAGGTGTGAGCTTCACTGATTTTGATCACCTCTTCCTCACCATGGGTCAGTTCTACCATGGTCGTTTTTCCCCCACAAGGCACACAGAAACTTTGTGGGATCCTACCAACACTGGCAGACACCAAAGAAAGAGCTGTGGCAAATGAAGAGCTCTTTCTCCAAGCACAGGTGGCTCCAGCATCGCCCCGTAATCCCCTTGGTCTGCTCTCCCCTGCTTCCTGCCCTCAGGCAGCCCCTTTGGCAGGCATTTCTGGATGACTCCTGTGCCCCACACTGGACCAACTCTTGTAAACCACCCTGCCGCTGCCAGACATAGGATGCCAGCACATGGGTCTTGCTGGCAGGGTCCTAACAGCCATAGGGAGCAGGATTAGCAGCTCCTGTGGTATTCCTGATTATCACATGCGCTGTCAGCTTCGCTACTCCTGTGCAGCCGTCCCACCTTCCAGTGACACCCAGACTTTCTGTAACACAGATTCCTCTCATAGGGAGGCACCAGAGAGCAGGGAATAAATTTATAAGATTAGTTCCTGTGGTCAGGGCTGAAGCTGAACAGATTTTTTTCAATCTAACTAGTTCACGTCCCTTCAACACCTATGGACCTCACTGAGGTCAGGCACTTTGCACCTCATCAGTGGGTCTCCAGAAGACTTGCTGAGTTTTATAGGAGGAAGAAACACCTTTGGTTGTCCAGTCTTCTCTGCTGGCTCAGGGGCAGTTGCTGAGTTTTTCTTTCCTGTGGCAGGTGATGTCAGGTCAAGTGTTGGAGCACAGAGCAAGGCACGAGGATACTGCTGGCATGGAGACTATTTCTTATGGTCCCCATGAGCTTTGTTTCCCTGCTGTATCCCTCCAGTCTCCTTCCCTTCAGATCCAGGAGACTGTATGTCAGGCATGGCTGTGTCAGTAGTAGGGGCCAAAAGCAGGGGAGACACTCGGTGCTGTGCACAGGTGATATCCAGACCGGCTGCAGGGCAGGAGGCAAGGCTGTACACTTAATCCTCGAGGCATGACAGCGTGGAGCTGCCCTGTAACAGGGATTTCCCTTCATTGTGAGAGCCCGCTGGCGACGGCTTAATCCAAGCGAAGTGAAAAGGCTCATAATTGCCATCGGTAGTGGAAAAAACCCATCCTTAAGTTGCATCTCTAGTGGAAAATGTTGCATCTCTAGGGTGGAAAAAATCCAGGTTCCTCTGGAGAAGAAATCTCAGAGAGTACGGCTCTGTCTAAATATATATCTCTCTCTGCAAAGGTCCCAGAGCAGTCTCAAGGCTGTCCGGAGGCGATGGAAGAGCCGGAGGCAGAGGGTGCAATACAGACCTGGCAACATTAGAGGGAGCTTTGGGAAGGGGTCTGGGAAGAGTAGGAAACAATAACTAGATGTAAATTACATTTTGCGAGTTCGTTTAAATAAGGGATCCAGTTTAATCCCATCGAATGTTTGCTTAGTGTACAGCTGAAAATTAGCATCAACAATTTTATGCACACTAATAAATTTAAGCCATTACTCTCTCCATCTGCAGCTTCATTCATATAGTTTAAGAATTAAAGTGATTTCCCTGTAAATTTCTAAGCCTCAGTAATTTACTCCAAAGAATGTAAATAGAAAGAGCCTGAAGGCCCAGAGACACAGTCTTACAAGCCCTCCCTCCCCTCCCTCCACACTCATCTCAGGTGAAGGTGATGGGAGATGTCCAGTTTGGTGAGCGAACATGGATATCACACTCTGGTCTCTGACTGCCCACTGCTGTTATCCTGTGTCTGGACACGGAACACATCAGCTTGGGAAAGGGAGCCCTGCACATTGGGATGCTTGGTGTGGGTATAGCACTGTGCTCCGAGGCGGCTGCGAGGAAATCAATCATCTTTTATTGTTCTTTGCTCCTCCGGTCGGGGTGGAACATTCCTCCTAAACAGAAACTTGTTATCCTCCCCGGCAGCGTCCCTGCCGAATTCCTGGCATCAGCGGCTATAAATAACCCCCTGTAGATGAGAACAGCATGTGGGCAAGGCTCCCAGGGACTGCAGGCAGCACAGGATCCATCCTACACACACACTGGGCCCTGCCATCAAACCCCAGGAGAGTTTTCCAGCCGGCTGGGGAGGATGTTCCCCCGTTCTTAGCTTAAAAGCCAAGGCAAAAGAGGCAAAAACTGCAAGGAAACCAGCTGGCTGGGAATTCTCACTCTGGGGTTTTAGGCTAGGCCTGTCCAGCTGGGGCAAAGTTAGGATAAAATTCTATATCTTGATGAGTTTTACAGTGTGAGGCCTTGAAATGTGGTTGGAATTAAGATTAGAAAGTCTTGCCCTTTTTTTTCTGAGAATTGCAGAAATATCCCATCCCCAAGTCAGAATAAAGCCCACCAAGAGTCCCCCTTCCCACCCCCAGAACTGTGTGGTCAGAAACCTGGATGAATATTTTTATATGTGCCACTTTGAACCACTTGCACAGTTTCCAACATTTCGTCAAACTATTTTACAGTGTAAATGTAAAAGTTCCTCTTAAGCAGAAAACGTCTACTTTTTCATTGTAGAGCCTGCAAACTGTTTAAAAAATGTTTCCTTTTTTTTTTTAATAAAATAGGAAACATGTCTAAACCAGCCCATTGAACAGTTTAGCTTTGGCATATTAAAAGATATAAATTAATAAACCACTATTCTGCTTAGGCAAGTGTCTATATTTTATAGCCAAGGAATTGCTGGATTATACAAGAGGTCTAGGACAGAGCAAGGGCATGTTTGGAGAAAACTAGGGGTGGCAAACTGAAGTGCAATGGATGTTGCACAAAGATATGGCAAGAAACAGCTTTGGAGGAGAAAATCCATGCTTGTAAATGAAAAACATTTGGCTAGATAAGAACTGAAGCTCTGGGATTTGAACTGACATTGAGGCTACCATTTTTAAATGCTTCTATAGCATTGAGCACAATAAAGAGCTGGACGGAGCTCTGCAAAGTGCAGAAGTTTGCAAAATCCAGAGGGGAAAAAGAATGCTGAGAGTTCCAGATGTTCAACACTTAATTAGAAATGTCCATCTTGTTCCCTCTCTCCTTTCACTGATTTCAAAATTATCTGCAAAGGAAGGTCCTCAAGGAACACTCTTTTCAGGTCAGATTAATTAATTTCATTTTAATGTCAAGGTTTAAAAGCATCATACTGCTAAAATGTTAAAACAAAAAAAGGTGTGTCTAAACATAATAATTATTGAGAATACAGAAGTGAGGTCTTTAAACATTGACCAAACATTTCCTTTGTATTTTCTTTCAAATTAAAATCCTGGTAAAATTAGGCACCACTCTGTCCTTTTCCCTGAAGTTCAGGGGACCAAAATGTCAGGAGGAAGAAGCCTTCTTCCAATAGGCATAGAAATCCTGTGTTTTAGAAAATTATTTTATTACTCTTGTAAAGCTTTACTGACAAGTCTAAAAAATAATCTTGTGTAGGTGGAAAACAATCTTATTTCTGAGGAGAAATAAACCATAACAGTCAGACAGCCATTCCAAATAATTAACGAAGAAATCTTTTAGTAATGGAAAACACCAAAAACTTAACATTTGGGATGAAACACATTGATTGACTCAATTGACCTCAATCAGGGTGTTGCCTGGTCCTTTTCAAAAAACCAAAGGGAGAAACAGGGGAGATATGAAAGTCAAGCACAATAAAGCCAGAGAAGGGATCCTCCTCACACCTGTTGGGTGGACAGACACTGGTTTATCCAATTTTTCCCTATTTTCCTACTAATATTTCCCACGAGTAAACAAGGCTTCAGACTGTCCCTAGAGAAGACCTTGGAAGTGCCTGTCTTGTTTAGGGTGAGTGCTGGACTTACATCTCTGTTCTGGAGTGGACAGGAGAGGCACAGCATCTATCCCCACTCCTAGCAAGGCGGTGGCAGCAAGCGAGGCACAGGGGCTGGGGCGGTGTGAATCCCACCCAGATGTGCTCCCACCTGGCTGCAGAAGCAACGCAGCCACACTGCTTCAGTGCAGGATGTCCTTATCTCTTCTGGAAAGGGGAGGCTGAGAGAGCTCGGCTTGTTTAGCCCAGCATGACACCCGCTGAGAGGGGATCTGATTGCTGTCCGTAAATACGTCAACAGGCCTAACAGCAGGGAAGAGCCACTGAAGCTAAAAGAGGACACTGGCACTGGAGCAAACAGGGCTAAAGCACAAGGAAATAAAATGTAGGCTGGAAATTAGCAGCAGATTTGTAGCCAGCAAAGAGAGGCTGGAATAGGCATCCCACAGGGCCAGAGTGGGCCAAAGTCAATGTTTGTGTAAGACAGAGCCTGCTCAGTCCATAAAGGAGCTGCAGTACTGGATGTTCTCAAAGCATTATTCCCTAACCCCAGCAATGTTTCATATGCAAGTCAGGTATGGCTGGTGAGAGGCACCTTTCTTTGGCTTGTCTCTCTCAGTGGAGATGATGGCACCAGGAGTCCCCCTTTCTCAACCAGGTGGACCAGCTTCTCTACTGGGATGAACTCCATCTTCCAGCCCCCAAAGGGGCAGATGTTTGATTTTCCACATGGCGTCCAACCCATCCAAGCCATAACTTAAGCTGTGCCCTCTCTCTGTGCTAACAAGACCACGCTGAGGTCATTTAACACAGTTCAACTTGGGTTGACTGAGCCACAGCAAGAGTATGCCTGCCTCCCTCCCTGCCTCTGCTGGAGAGACCAGCCCTGGGGTGGTCAGCATAACCCATTGCTGGGGATGAATTTGCAGATTCATGGTTGGGGTGGTGGCATTGAAGGCCATGTTCTCTTCTTCCCTTTCTGCTCCAAGAATAGCAACATCTAGCAGAAGGGCAGGGCAGCCAGCAAGGGAGAGCAAGGGACAACCCAAGTGCTGCAGGCCAAGGTCAGGTATGTCACAGCCCTCACCCCCTGACTGTCCCTAGCCCCAGAGCTGCCCCTTTGCAGCACAGCAGCTGAGTGACGGTATATTTGCTCCCAAAGTGCCACAGCCTAAACCCTGTCTGCAGATTTTCCTCTGTGCTGATGCAGTGGTGTCTAAATGCTTTTGATGCATCGGGATGGCTCTGGGCTGAATGCATGATGTGTTCAGCTGTCCCAGGTTTCGGAGGGCAGCAGCATCTGGGAGAGCATGAGGGAATGGCTGCAAATTGATGTATTACACATGCCTCCCATTCGTGTTGGGAGCTAGAATGCACCATGTTGATGGAGTCTGATGTGGTCAGGCTACAGCCAGCCAGCTGGAGCCCAGGGACAACAAACTGACAGGATTCAGCCATCAGCTGGGCACAAGG
Organism: Picathartes gymnocephalus; assembly: GCA_013390045.1. NCBI lineage: Eukaryota > Metazoa > Chordata > Aves > Passeriformes > Picathartidae > Picathartes > Picathartes gymnocephalus. The sequence goes on from WEKY01025773.1 coordinate 1,388,877, forward strand.
AACCTGGATCTGGTCCAGTTTCTGTCCAGTCCCAGAGCATGGATAACTGACAGCTCTGCTGGAGGCCCTGTGACGTCGGTGGCTCAGGCAGTGTTTGGGTCTCAAGGGGATTTGAAGTGGGCAGTGCAAGCTCAGCAGGTTTGCACTGGGTGACCTACTTTGCCCCAGGCTAGATGTGAACTGTGTGACTGGCCATGGAGTTCCTCCAGTCCCGCTATCTGCTTGGGCCAGACTTCCCTTTTCTCTACACCCAGTGCAGCTCGTGTTCTATGACAAATTGAATTTAGTTATGTGGTTCATTGTCTCTGCCCTGGAATTCCCTCACCCAAGTACCTCCTCCCTCCAGCATGTGCTGGGAATCTACTCTGAAGCAAATCCCCTCTGATATTGCTTAATCCTGTTTGTCTCACTCCACATCACCATGACCTGAGCTGATACCGCTCTCCCCTCAGGGGAGCAGACCCTTCCCCAGTGACCTGTTTTACAGAAACTGCTGTGGCTTTTTACAGTCAAATACATGTTCAGCCATTTGCTGTCCTCTCTTATCTGGGCAGTGGCACTGATTTTGGCTGATGGCAACTGGAACTGTAATTGGCATCCATAACACTCCTCTCCAAACAACAAGTTCCCAGGCAGCAGCAAACCTTGAAAGCTGAGAGCAGTGCTTCCTCTGAGCTCAATGACTGCCATGAAGTTTAGATCCTTGTAAAAACATCTCTTGAAGTGAAAGCCACCCCTACACCTGCAGCAGCAGCATCACCTTCCCAGGCACCTTGCCTGATGACGAATAGGTGTTTCATGCAGGCACATGATCAAGAGATGATGGCCATAAGATGATGGTCTTTTCCCCAGCAAATGTTTGACAGTGGCTCTGAGGTAGGTAGGGGAGGGACACAGCCCTGGTCCCTCTCCTGGTCCACTCTCCTGACGACAGTGTTGTGTAAATGTTGAAATATGGCTCTTTTGTACTTCCAGTTATGAGAGGTGGGTATCCTGCTTCAATCTGTCTCTCTCATACACATTCATAACATTCAAATTTATAATGTAATCTTACTTGCCGTTCCATATTTATGAGAAGTTTTGATGGGTGTTTCTTTATGTGATAATATCAAGCAGAATGCTAACCCATTGCCTCAAACCACTGTAAAGTCGTTTTCTTACATAATTGACACCAGCATATTCTTTCATTATACAAGATTTAGCATGCATCTGCTCCACCATTGCACGGCAATAGATGACTTTTTCCAGAGTCTCCTATTATCAATTCAAATTAGCCCCATTTCCCGAAGCTACTGTATGGATTTTACAGTTGACAGTAAGGGAAAAACACAGGAGCATAATGACTCTATTAAATTATTCAGGCCTAGTTAAACCCAGTTCGGTCTGAACTGGAGAGCGAGGAAACAGGGAAGAGGGGGAGACAGGCAAAGAAAGCCCTTAACTCCACGCAACTCATTGATTATAAAATGCAGCCATCTTTACAATGAGTTATAGAGTGCATCACCTGCAAGAAGTCTGGAAGTCCTTAATCAAAGAGAAAAGTCTGTCATATGACAGAACATTCATTTTAGTTAGGGTAATTGGGTTCAGCAAGAGGCTAAGAAGAAAAGTTTGGTGAAGAGACAGACATTTATCACCATTTATCTTCCCCAAATTTTGCTCTTGTTTGCTTTTCTTTCCAAATTGTCTCATGGGGCTTCCTGCCCCGTCTCAATGCTTTCCCTTCTGTAAGAACAGGCAGCTGGACAAGGTACCATTGCGTTTTGCCATCTGATTCCATCCTACGCACACTCACTGTCCTTTGTTCCCTTGTTGGACAGAGAGACAGGTAGACAAGGATGGATCTGTGACTTTGGAGAGGGAGATACTGTGTGGAAATGGACAGATAAAGGGGTGACACTTGGCTGCTCATGAAGGAACTACTGGAAAGAGAGAAATGGGACTAGGTGTTTTGACCGGACCACATTTAAAAATGGAGGACAGATGTATCAGGCTACTGAAACATGGAAAAATAAGGTGCAGAGACTACTCAGGTAGATGGTAAGTAGATGGTAGATGCCAAGTTCCCGAACAGTTTTCTAGGGTCTCACACTAAAATGAATATAGTGGACACTATCAGCTGTAAATGCCAGACAAACAAGCCCTTTAATATTCACTGTGGCCAGTCAGCCACCTTCCCCTCTCTTGGCAGACCACTACCTGGTCTTCTTGGCCAGTTGCACTTCCAGGTTTGGCTTTGTGCTGCAGAAACTTTGAGCTCAGTGCAGACAAATGGAAAAAATTGGCTTCAGATGTAGTGATGTTCCTGCCACTTTGCCTGGATTATCAACAAGCCGCAATGCTTATCTATATCCTGTAGACTCTGCACAGTGAGATGATAACAACTTGTAGCTTGCCCAGCTATGCCTTTTAACAAACAGCACTAAGCCTACAGCATTCTATTCTCAACCAGACCAAGACTTTCATCTCCATGAGCAAAACCTTGCTCTAACCCATGGTTGTGGAAGAATGCATGAGCAGTGGAGCAAAATTCCCCTGCTGTACACTTTTTTGCAGGAGGAGCAGGAACGAGTCAGAGATTGTTGGGGCAGGGCGGGGGGTTGGGGATGGGGAAGACAAAGGAAGAAAAGCAGCAGGGAAAAAGACAACGGTCAGAAGGAGATTTCTGGGAGGCATTCTGCATCCCTGGCTTGAGGTTACAAAAGGCACAAATGATCTTCTCTCAGCTGTCTTCTCTTGCTTGGACGTATTTGCCTAGGTTGGAAGAGGTGAGTCCAGTACAGTGTAAACTTGTTGCCATTGATATAATGCAGCATGTTCTCTCACTGCTGGTGGCTTTAGCTCATGGACTGGTTGCTTGGTCTTTTAGAGTAAAGATTGTCCTTCAAATCTGAAAGCCTTTGATGGAGTTCATGCAAGGAGCCACACAACAAAGTAATATTTTCTGTCCTGCAAGGAAAATACCTTTCCCCATTTTGTTGCAAACAAATATTTTGGCAGCTCTGAAGTGTTTGCCAGCTCTGCAAAAACCTAGCAGAGATTTTCTGTGGAACATGGGGTGCTAGCACCAATCACGGTGCTTGGTCCAGCAGCTGTGCCTTGGTGATAGTTGACGCACAATATATGGATTCCAGGCTTGCAATCCCCTGGAATGTCTGTTGAGCATAGGAAACAAGAAGGGAGCTGGCATCATCTTGAGAATCCTGGCCAACCCAAACTGCTCTGCATTAGCAGAAATGAGCCTTTGGGATCAGGATAGAGCGCAGCAGTGTCTCTATGTCTTGAACCCTTATGTCCAAGGTGGGCTCTGAGGAGCTTGTAGACCTCTCTCATTTGGGGTTTCCCCTCAAATTGGGTCTTTGTTCTCTTTTCTTCTTTTTGTTCAGGTTGTACTCAGGCTTTTCTCACTCTGCCTTTTTCATCCATTGCTACTTGCTCCAGAATCTATTTCTTGCTGTCTCTACAACAGTGTGTCCCTGGGGTTTCACTGGCTGCTAGGGATTTCTTTCCCTTTTGCTTCATAGCCACAGGTGATAAAGCCCACAGAGAACACACTCTGGGGAACTGTGCCCAGTGAATTGCTGGTTGAATTGGAGAGGATCATTTAACAAAGCAGGGAATTGAGTGAATGGCTGAAATCACAGGATCAGAGGCGCAGCCAGTGGAGTCAGACTGAGGACTGATGCCCCAAATTCCTGCTGTCCTTGTGCTTGGCAGATCCCAAAATGTTTTAGAACAATTTCTGATGCTGCTGCCTGGTTTAACAGAGCCAGGCAGATCAGAAGACACCCAGTAGCAGGGCTGAGGGCATAACCTTTCCAGCTACGTGAGTGCTTTAGCTGTTGGATGGTTTGTTGCTCTTAGACCAATGGCTGGACTTCCCATGATGCGAGTGGCAGAGTGCTCAGTCCAGCTGGCTGGGTGCATGGGTCCACAGGTCCTGTTCTCCAGCTGCTCTTTAGTCTGTGGGGTTGCAGGGTGGGCTGCCCTGACCATGCCTATTCTGGCTTCAGGATGTGCAGGAGCCCAGCCTCAAATTCCCCTGCGCAGATAATGGCTGATCTTTTCAGAGAACTTGCGTGGAAGGGCAAAGTCTCTGCATAGTTTAGTAGCAGCTGTTTTGCCTGATTTATTGGCTGTTGCAAAGGCCTGTGCAAATGTAGCAAAGTGGTCTATTATCGCAAGATATATCCAGTGCCCCCTGCCTTGCTGATGACTGATGCCCTGATCCAGCAGCTTATTTAGCACCTGTTCAGTTTTAAGCACGTGGGCCCAACCCTTTGAAGTCCTCTGGGAGCAGCAGCAGAGCTCATGTGGTCATGGTTTGAGTGTGTGCTCCAGTATCTGCATGAGTTGGGGTCCCGGTGGGGCTTAGCTTTGAAAGCAGCAAGGGGCAGGACATAAACCAATCTCTGTGAAGGCTTTTACCCCCTCACAGGGTGCAGAGAGATGGGTAGGATTAGGGTACACGTCAACAGAGTCTCATCTCTTCATGTCAGTGGGGACAGGGACATGGCTGCTCTCACAGACTGCAAAATCCCAGGAAAATGGGGTATAAAAATCCACAAAGCAGGGCTAGCACAGAGCAGGGAAGGTGAAGCAGCCAGGTAAAACCCAGAATACCTTGCACAGGGCCCTGTCAACATTTTTTGTTCCTAGTGAATGAAAGTGAAGCAAAACCAAGAGTACCCACTGATTATTCTCACCTGCCTTTTCTAGAGGGAGTTTTTTGGATGTAGGGTTACTGTGAGAAAGTGCTTTTGGAACCCAAATAGCCTCAGACAAGAACAAAGCCTGCTTTGAGCCCTTTTTTACAAAACATATAGAATTTTCTGGCCGGCTGTGCCTGACATTTCTGTCTGTGTGACATCTAAATTTAAGGAAGTTTATTTTGTGGCTGTTAGGAAACCTCTTCATCCCTTCCTCAAACCCTCTAATATTGCTTTAAAATCCCAGAATATTTCACCACGGTAAATACTCCAGAGGAGACAGTGATGGGACAGAAACAACCTGCAATATTTTGTTTAATCAGTCCTGCATTCTTCATTTCAAAGGGGCATTTTCAATTTTAAAAATTGCTCAAAACTTTAAGAAGGGCAGAAAAGGTTACAGGAGGTACAAGTTGTTAAAATGAGTTGGAGCCACAATGAGTCCTGAAGTCAGTGATAAAAAAAGCATGTTCTTGATGGGAAAATGAGATCAGCATGACCCTGACACCCATCTGCACAGTGGACTACCATTTTCCAGCAATGATGCCTGGTGTTATGACAGCTTTTAATTAAGCTCCCTGTTAATGATCTGGGAAGAGGCTGCTTCATTCCTGAAGCCTGTAGGTGGTAGTAAAGACAGGAACAGATAGTGAAACGACACCAAAATATTTAGCACCCGGTTTCATTCCCAGTGGGAGCTGGATGAAGCCCATGGGAACTCTGACCTGGGGTTTGAAATAGCAGATGAAGGTCAGCTTGGGAAAACATAGCTGATCTGCAAAGGGAAAAGTAACAGATGGGCCCCATCAGGTTCATTCCAGCCCCAAACCTCAAATACCCATTGGTGACTTGGTTTCTCACTGGGGGAAAGAATCCTGATCCATTTTCACCTGCTCCACTTTTCATGTGAGTTGCCACCTCTTCCCTTATGAGATTAAAGGAAAACAGTCTGGATTTCTTCCAAATGGAATAAGCAGAATGGAATGTTGCTGTATTTTTTTTTCCAGTCTACATTGGTTCAGCTGGTATTGGAACACAGGCACAGCCATGAGTAGCCAGTAAAGATGAGGTTGCCATGGGAAAGGTGCTAACATGATTTGGGACTGAACACAGATGCACAGAGGGAAGGATCAGCCTAGAAAACCCCTTAGCAGCTTTGCCTTTGGCCCAAGTAGAGTTCCAAGGGTCATTTCCAGGCCTATGACCTGAAAGCCATTGGTATGATTGGAAGACATTCAGAAAAAGCTATGAAAACAAGCAGAGGTGTAAAGGGAAAGATTTACAAGGAACTTTTGAAGGAGCTAACTGCAAGAGCTTAGCCTAATGATGACACAGTGAGGACACGATGATAGCTTGCAAATATCTGAGGGGTATTAGCACTAGGAGCCAGTCATGGGGGACTGAAAGGGTATAATTTAGAGGGACAGGCGTCAGGGAAGGGAGGCAGAGAAGGAGCTTCCAGAGAACCAGGAGCATTAAGGAACAGGATATGCCTTTCAGGCAATGTTTGGAAGCAGCCTGGGACCTATGAACAGCCTGAACAAGGAGCTGAAATGTCTGTTGGGGAGCACACCTGGCATGAGGGGCAAGAGAGGGGCAAGTTCATGGGTTTTTACATTGCTGGCCCATGTGGTCCCTGGTGTGACAGGCTGGTGCATTGCTGGGGAGCAACAAAGCACTGGGCACTAGAGGCAAGCATTTGTGGAAGTTCTGGGAGCCAGTGTCAGCCGGCCATGGCTGGAAGCCGGTTGAATCCATGCCTTAGTCACACTCAAACATCATCTGGGGTACATAGTCCGGGCCTTTGATGTCCAACCCTGTCCCCTTTGCTGGTGCCCTCCATGTCTTCTGCACCTCTCCCAAAGCTCCCCAGTGCCAGTTCTGCCACTGCTGCTCGGGCACCAGGCTCAGGCACCCTTTGCTCTCTCTGTATCCTTGGGCTCTGCCTGCATCCCACCTTTCCTCCTTGCCCCTTCTCAGGGACCCCTGCACATCCTCCATGTCATGGCATCCCTGACCCTTCCCACCTCTGTTATTTCAGCCCTCTGTCTTTCCAAGGCAAGGATTCCCACCAACCATTCTAAGTAGCACATTGAGGGATCTTTGCATTTTTTTTTTTTTTGGTACTGAATATCCACTGGCAGCAGGCTCTGGAGAGCATGAGCACACTGAGCCACCTCCCTGCATGTCCCCATGTGTCCTAGCAGTGTCAGATACAAGGTCATCTCTGGAGATGGGGTGCCATGTGGCACAGAGGTGTGCCAGCCCTGTCAGCTGATGCAAACACTGCTCCTGCTGGAAGGCAGCAGTGCCAGCCACAGAGAAGGGAGGGGATGGAAGAACAGGAAAACACTGATTGCAAGGCCTGATCTTACGTTTGGACCTCCCAGAAGGTCTGCCAAGGTTGCCCCCATATGCTTTCCCAATGAACCCTGTCTCCCCTCTCCGTCCTTCCCAGGCAGGACGAGGCCTCAGAGACAGGAGGCCCTCAATCACATCTTTCTCCCATCCAGATAAGGCTGGGCTGACAGGTCCTGCTTCTTGCAAAAACCCCTCAGCATGTCTTTGATCAGAGAGACTCTTTCTCTGGAGCAGGAGGCCCTTAGAGATGGTGATAGGGTGGGCCATGCCCAGGGGAACAGTGCTGCACGTCACAGAGGCGGCACGGGGAACATGATGGATCACCCAGCGTCTCCGCTGCTGGACAATCAAAGAATTCCTCCAACTGGTTGGATTTATCCAAAAGTGACATGCATCTGGGCTGGGGGCGGGGAGAGGGGCTAGCAAGAGCCTCTCCTTATGGTAACAGCTGGGACCAGGCCTAAATATGATTAATTAACATTGTAAAAAAAAAGAAAGATCAAGACTGAAAGAGAGCAAGAGAAAGGGGAAAAAAAACCCCAGTCACAGACACAATTAAGATTTATGGACCCAGAAGGATGAGGAGACTGGGGTTGGAGAAGAACAAGGAAGGAAGGAGAAAGAGTGCCAAGAAGGTAGATTACAATTTAATGCCTCTTCATGCTCAAAAATTACAAGAAGGGGCTGAGTGTTGTTCCCTGGGATGGGGACTGCTGGGCAGGAGTGGGGAGGTGGGGGGGGTGCAAGCTTGCTATACTTTTTGAGGGGGGAACATGTCCTGAGCAAAATGTCAGTGAAGGAATGTGCAGGCATGATTTACAGCCCACAGGACAGCCTGCCTGGCTGCACTAAGCTAGGGCTTTTTTGGCTCACAGGGACTCAGTGCCATGGGATCCTGAATGATGTGGGACGGCTGTATCAATCCCCCTGGCTCTACCCACCCCACAAAAGTCTCCTCAGAAGGAAGGGCTCAGAAAGGCAAGGGGGTGAGATCAAAGGGCCACTGCAAGGTGCCAACCACCACCCAAAGATTTTGCTAAATGATGCCAGGTCTGAAATCAAGATGGAACAGGAGGTGGGGCAGGTGACCCACTTTGGATGAAATAGGAACCACCTGGGACCTATTCCCAAAATCACTGACCAGTCCAGCCTTGCTCTACCCCTGTCAACTCAGCTGTAATTTATGGAATGGAGGGTACATGATCCCAAACAGCCCTTTCACATCTCTGTTTAAGAGCTGTCTTGTACCAGCTAGAGTTGTGACATAGCATTGACATTTTCCTTCTGCCTCTCCAAGTCTATGTGCAACTGCCAATGGTTTCACTTTTTCTCCCCTTTTTTTTCTTTTTTTTTTTTTTTATGTGGATGAGTGGCTGGAAGCAACCTGTCCTCCCTCTCTTCCAAAATCAACTTTCAAAGCCAGATTTTGTAAAATGTGCTTGGCTTTCCAAAAATTAGAAGAAATCTCTGGTTGACATTTTTTTAATTTTGCCTTGATAAGACCCAAATTGGACACAAGGGCTTTGCAAAATTATAAACAAAACAATAACTAGGGGAGTTCTACTGAAGTGAAAAGTTTCTGTGAAGGGCTTGGTCTGCCATTAAAAAATATTTTGTTCAAAAATACTTTGCAACCCAGCTCCATCAGCATTTGCTGCAGATGAGCACAGATTATAAGCAAGGTTATCCTTTGCCCTTCCCTGCTAAGTTATCAGCGTCACCAGTTCTGTTGTCTCTCATCTCACAAGGAAAATAAGGCTATGACTCCACTGACTCTGTCCAAGTAACACCATGTTGCTTTCCTCAAAACCTCTCATAGAATGCAAAGCACCACCCTCCCAGGATCTCTGCGTGCCCTCTGACCAGTTGGCTCCTGCAGCAGGCAGCAGACGTGAGGTGTGGAGAGCCAAGGGGTTGAAATCTAGTAAAGAGGGAGCTTGCTGCTGTCTTGTGCCCATGAACTGTGTCCCTGGGTAACTCCAGCCATGCTGCTGACCAGTGAAGGAAAATTACCTTTACAACACAGAGGTCTACAGACTTTTCTGATGGTGTGCAAATCACATCGTGATTGGGGAAGACAGGGACTAGCAGCCTCCTCTGTTTCCTAAACTCCTGGAGTGTTCATACCTGTTTCATAGAACCATGGAATGGTTTGGGTTGGAAGGGACCTTAAATTTCATCTAGTCCCAACTCCTGTGCCCAGGGCGGGGTTGCCATCAACTAGACCAGGTTGCTCAAAGCCTCATCCAATCTGTCCTTGAACACTTCTAGGGTGCAGAAGATCAGTGCAGAGGTCTTGGTGGCTGATCAGACTACTCAGTGTCACAGGTGGGACAGCGGAAAATACAGACTCAGGAGCATCCAGTATCTGGCCCTGAGGGAACGATGCTCTTGTGGGAAGGATGTTAATCCTGCCTACTTCTCTGCAGTGCTTCATGCTGTGCATAAAGGGACTGGCAAGCAAAGCACCAACAGAATGACATCAAATGGATGTCAGAAAGTGGGAATAAGGAAAAGTTGGAGTGTTTGGTTTCACTACAGCAGATGGGAAAGTAAATTATTATAAGGAATTTGGGAATTTAAACCGGAACCTTGACTGGACTTACCACCCATCTGGGCTGTCCTTCATCCATCCGTCCATCCAGGGATCTTCCATGAACCACCCATTCATCCCTTTATCTTCCTCTTCCTGCCTGCAGTAATTGTTGGCACAAGGCATTGCACAGAGGAAACCAGCTGCAGAGCGCAGCGTCAATTTGTGTCGGTACTAATTCTCCAGGAATGATGCTCCATGGCCCTACAGGTTTCTGAGTTGCCCTCTGTGCTTTAACCATTTGTGTGTAGCAGAACAGTCACCTCGGCATTTCCATGGCCCAGGACCTGCTCTGAGAGGAGCAGTGCACCCAATCTACTCCCCATTTTATCAGGACATAGGGATGCAAGGAGCTTGGTGGTGAGGCCAGCAGGACCTGGAGCAAGCAGAGAAGAGATGGAAGCAGAGAGGCAGGGTATGGATGCAGGCTGATAGGAGATACCCAGTGGGGAGAGGTGAGGACAGGAAAAATAAGGGCTGTTTGCAGGGAAATAAGCAAGAGAGAGAGGAGCAAAAAGTCAGCAGCTGTAGTGCTGGGAGCAGATGGAGTTGTGCTGTGCACGGGTGTCTTGAAGGGGTCCTCCAGGGAAAGATAGAGCTGAGAGAGGTAATAAGAGAGGCAGCAAGACCTGGTGCCCATGTCCCTCGGAATGGGAGGTGCTAGCTCCCCAGCCTGGCAGGCTGCTCTGTCCCACGCTGTTCCTCAGCCCCACTAGCATTTTTCCAGCTGTGTCCCCTCTCCACGGAAAATCCTGATTTCAGAAGGAAAATAGCAAGAGAGCACACTCCAAAGTGATATGCTCGAAGTAATTCACCCTTCACACCCCTGGAACTGCTGTGGGCAACAGTGGCTGGCATGCTGAAAGTGAGCCACATGTCACTCCCATCAGGAATGAGGCAGACAGCATGCTGACCTTGGTGGTTATCCCATTCCTGTGGCACTGGGAGGCTGCCCTGATGCTATGTCCGGTTAGGGAGGGCAGTAGAGGAGCTGGGTAGGGTCTGGTGGCCAGGGCTATGGCAGAAACCAGTGAGAACACAGCAGGCCAGTCCTGTGCTGTGAGAGGTTTTTACTGCATCACCCAAGCGTGTCCCTGTGTTTCTGCAGCTTGGACTAGACTGCAAGAAAGCTGAGTTGTTATTTATTTGAGGCAAATGTGAAACATCTCTGTCTCTGGGATTTATCCTCAAATGCCTCCTGATGCATCTTAAATCTGACCCAAAATGCTTCACACTGATGAGCTTGGAAAAGGGACCAGGTGCTCCAAGCTCAAGATATGCTCTGTTCAGGCAAGTCACCAATAAACATTTTTCTAGTGCATTGGATCAAGACACCTTTCTCTTTACTCCTCTCCCCTGCAGCACAGATCACATTGGGGTCAGCCTCACTGCTTCTGCTTGACAGGCTACATAAACCAGGGGAGTCCTCTGGAAACCAAATCCCCCAAGATCTAGAGAACACATCCTGAGAGAAGCTAGAGGGTGATCTACATGCTGGAGCCTGTGAAGCAAAGTTTCCCCTTTGGAAACAAATATGCTGGTATATCCTTGTCTGGTCTCAGCATCACCACACGGCAGAAAGGTACAAATTCCTTGTGTCACCCCCATGTGCTGTGCTGTTTTGTTCCCCTGGAAGCCCCTTGAATTTTGTGTGGCAAGGCTGGGAGAATACACAGCGTCTGCCTTTGCTATTCTGTACAGTTTTCTCCACTCCCTCACATTCTTCTTCACATTCACTACTTCCGTGTTCTCTCCAGCTTTTCTACAGAGGAAAGTCTTTCCAGACTCCCTGTCAGAGGCTCAGCTAGACATAGCTAGGCAGGAAAAGGTGCAGTTTTCAGAATCCTTGTAGGGAAAAGAAATGGCTTAATGCTTAAATACCCTCCCTGCCATGTCGACACCTTCCTCCCTGCAACCTGGTGCATGTTGAGCGAGCAGCAGGGTACCCCAGGGAGCTCTGCTCCAGCTGCACTCTCATCAGCCATACGGGGAGCGCGCAGCGGTGCTTCGCCACTAACGCTCGCCGTGCTTAATCACACATCTGTGGGTTCAAACAGACACAGCCAGCACGGGAAGGGATGCACCAGGTAGCAGCAGGTGACAGAAGTTGCTGATTCTGGTTAAACTGTGAAAAACTGATAAGCTATGGACAGGAAAGACGCAGTGCTGTGGGAAGGAGGGAGCTGGGGCATCCTGGCCTGGGCAGCTGGGGTAAAAAACATCTCTATGTGCGTGTGTGTGTGTGTATACCCATGTTCATATGGGAATATCCAGATGTTTGTACCATTTTGGTGACTGTAGGCTGTGCAGCCTGGGTCTGCCATGCTCCCACTGCCTGGCTCACACATGGGTTGGCAGTGCCTGAGCATGTGGGTGATGTCTCCACACACAGAACAAGCCTCACAAGGGCTGAGATGTTTGTGAAGCTGTCGGTGCCGGCTGCAGTGATCTCACGTGGGTGTGTTGGGACAACAGTGTGTTCCTGTGTGTGACAGAGCTCTGTGTGGGTGTTTGGCAGGAGGAGACCTTCAGTTTCGTGTAGGTGTATGCTGAGGTCTCTATCTGTGAGATGTCATTTTCTTTATTTGTTTGCATGCACCAGCAAAAAAATAATGAGCAGGGGTGCCACGTCTCAAGCACTGGGAAATGATGAAATGAAATTTTTGGAGCTTGGGCTCCTGCTTCTTGCATGCATGTGTGTATGCTTGTTCTCCCTAAAGGCAAGTGCATGCGTGCAGAGATTGTGTGTGTGCCACACATATGTTCAACCAAATGCCTGCACACAGGCTCCTGAGGAAGGAGTTGAGTGGGCTGTGGTCTCCGGCTGTTGGCCATGGTAGAGCCTGCATGGCACAGAGGCAGCTCAGAGCAGCCCCTCTCTCCTTGTGTCCCTGGCAGAGCCTCTCCTGCAGCTGGGGGGAGATGTCAGCCTGGTGCCAGACCCAGGCACAGCTGGCACTGCCATGCCCTGTGATGAGCAGCTGGGCATGGGGACTTGATGCCATCAGCACCGACAGTCACAAGGTACGCCAGGCCGCATTTTACCCCAGAGATGTTCCCCAGCTGCCTGTATGCATGGCCTGACCTTCACTCTGCCTCTGCTGTCCCTGTCCCCAGTTCCACAGTGCCCTGCAGCCTCCTCTCCTCCTGCTTTCAAGCCCATCTGGCAGCCTTCAAGCTCTCCCGTTTCTGAGTGTCTCCAGCCAGCCCCTTGCTTCCTCCTGCCCATCCCAGCTCAGTGTCCTTTGGTCCCAGCCTACCCTGTGTCTGATACACGGGGTGTCCTGGCTGGCAGCCACACTGTGATGGCTGGTGGAGGGGACAGGTGGGGTCGCAGGCCGTCTCTGCTCTGCAGCATGGCACATTTTGGAGCTGCATTTGACTCCCTCAGTGGGAGGGAGGCGGACGAGGTAATGGCCGCTGTTTCGGGAACACGAGCATCCATCTGGTGCGCTGAGGGCACAGGGGGTTTGGCACCCAGGAGCTGGCTCTGCCACCACGTGTCGTGGAAGGGCCAGATCTGAGCTCTGCCTGGAATGGAAAACTTGTCCTTCCCTCTGACCTTGGTGCTGAGCAGTCCCTGTGGAGCAACTGCATCCCTCAGTCCCTCTGCTCTGCAGCAGCTCTCCACTTAGGTCAGGCACAATCCAGACTTTTCCTGTCTCCTCCCAAGCTATGTCATGCCCTGAAGTGTGAGAGAAAATCTGGGGGACACTGCTCTGGGCACTGCACCTTTTGCCATTTGCATCAGTGCTAAATGTGAGTGGAAGAGCATTTCATACACGAGGTGTGTTTGCAAATGACTGTATAGCAAACCGAAGGGTGAGGAGTCTGGAGAGGCACAGGAAATTCCCACCAGAGTGCTGCAGGTCCTCATGGGGGGTTGAAAGGGAAATGGAACAGCAGGATGGGAGGCACACAGCTGAGCTGACTAAGAAGGCTCTCCAGTGGGAGTGGAGCACATTTAGGCTTGCTCTAAACCCCACTGAAAGAAAGAAGAAGATTTAACATATTTCTCTGCTCTTCCCACTTCTCCAATATCTGCCTCACTTTACCTCTGCAACATTAGTATTTATTTCCCTCTTTTGTTGTTTAATAACTTACCCTCTCTTTCCCTCAAACTTTGATTTTTGTTATTCTCTCAAACTGTGCCCAGAAACACAAGGTAAATGCACTCTTTGGATGCCAACACATCTCTGCAGATGCAGGAGCCTGCTGGGAAGTGTGTCCCTGGGAGAGCTCAGGGACACCAGGGTGCCAGCATAACCTCAGTGTTACTGCTGACAGATGCACAGTTCATAGTCTGTCTTTTTAATGTGTGTCACTTTGGGATCTGAAGACCCAAACTGGTGAGTGGAAGTCGCCCTGTGCTGCAGTATCAGGGCACTTGCTTGAGTGCCAAGCAGAGCAGTAACTTTCCACCCCTGGATCTCATCTCTGTGTCTAGCTGGGGGAAAACTGGTGATCATGGCATGTCCTCATCCCACAGGATGTTTCCCAAGTGCTGCTGTATGATGGATAGCAGCTCCTGGTCCAAGAACATATTCTTGGGCTTACAGGCTCTCCAGGATACCAGGGGCAGGATGGGACCAGGACCTAGAGGAGTCAGACATGAGTGACAGGGTCGGCAGAAGAGGAGTGAGGTTGGAGGGTTTAGAGCATCATCCTTTTCTTTGCATGCATTTAATCTGAAAAGACTCATCTATATCCCCACTACCTTCTGCTACTCAGACATCCAGCACTGTCCCAGCTGTAGAGCTGAAGCTGGAGTTTGAAGTAGGAAAGTCCAAGGCTGCTCCTTCACCCGGGAAACCTTTGAGGGATGAGGGGGAATGTTGGCTAATGGGTGGGACATGCAGAGTCCACAGGATGTCATGTTGACCCTCCATCTCACAGAAGTACCAGAGGCATCAATAATTCACGTCCCCAAAGCCCTTGCAGCCCACTGCAGCCTGCAAACAGCACCACGGCATTTACACTGATCCCCTCCACTTGCTGCTCTGCACCCTCCATCGCTCTGGATCCTCAAAACTGAAACAGCGGCTCAGTTTCCCTGGCACCACGAACAACCAGGGCTGTGAGAATGACTGACAGGCAAACGCACCCGGGTGCTCACACCCACTGCCCCCATCCCATCACAGCCTCTGCCCCCAGCCCGCTCCCGGCTCGCCAGCAGCCCACACTGGGATGGCGCTGGGCAGCACAAACCATCTCTGCCCGCGGTCCCGCACGGCGGGTGCCCCCACGCCTGCTCAGCAGTCCCGGCTGCTCTTGCTTTCTCCCTACTGAAGAATTATGTAGCATGAAGAAGAGGCTCCACCATCTTGAACTGGCAGTGAACTTTGCTTTCTACATATAAATACAGATAGCAATCACACCCCAATCAGCACACAAGCTTCAGGGCATCATCACGGCAACTCTAACTTTCCCATTACGATAATGTGATTTTCACTCAGTCTATAATATCACCAGCCATGAATAAAACAACTGGCTTTTTCTCTCTTTCTCTTTCCCTTCCCTCTCTCCCCCCTCCTTCCCTCTCCCTTTCTCTCTCCCCCTCTCTCGGATCACAGTCTTTGCATACTAATGATGGCTGAATAAGGCTTCCAGGGTGCGATCTCTGATGGATAGGGAGGTCAGGATTTGAGTGGATGCTCGGTGCTCTCCAGTCCTCACACACACAGATTAATCTCTCTTTGGCTTCCTGGTTATGTGGAACCCGACTGGACTGACAGACCTGGCTGGACAGACAGGCAGTCACTGCCTTCTTGTCCCATCTGCATCATGCCCCTAGAGTGGGGCAGGGACATGCTGCAGTTTCTGTAGCTGGGTGGAGGGGACGTCCTGGTCCCTGAAGACGACCAGCCCCTGTCCGGCTCCCTGGAGCATCTCCGTCTCAGCTCGAATGCTCTGGTGTGTGGGAAATGTGTCAAGCCGGGATTAATCCTGCCCCAGGGCACCCGCACCCCTGCTGCTCAGCCAAGCTGTTTGTCTAACCCCGTTCAGGTTTGCTGTCCCTGCGGATGTATGGAGGCTAGATCAGGGAAGCAATCTGACTGAAAACAGTGCTACCACCAAAAA
>WEKY01025773.1:1404655-1419585 GCA_013390045.1 Picathartes gymnocephalus
AAAAAAAAAAAAGAAAGAAAAAGTAATTCCCATAGGGATCAGGTACCTGATCCAACCCACTACAAAGAGCAGCACAGTTACAGGGAACTGACTGGATTTTCCCACTGAGAGGCAACTTGCTGTATCAGACCCATCCTCTTCTGGTTCCAAACATGATTAACAGCTACTGCAGAGGAGAAACCCCTTTTGCAGGCTTCTCAGGAATAACCCTGACCAGGAGTTCCTGCTTATTTCAGCAGCTCCAAAATTGCAGCCTGATGACTTTAAACCAGCCATAAATGGTTCATGACCGATTTTGGGGATTTCTGGCAGACTGAGCATCACTGTGCATGTTCTGGTGCAACTGGAGCACCACTGTCCCTGTACTACATGCCCTGCTCTGCATTCAACCCCAGCAAACACCCCGTGCCTGCTCTGCATGCCTCTAGCTGAAACTGGCACCCAGCTGTCCCAGGAATGGCATGGTAGGGAGCACTCCCATATGCAGACTCAAGATATATCAGTTTGATTTTGTTTCCTATTCTCACTCCAGAAACTGTCATGCCAAGGCACAGAAACCCAGGAACAATTTTGCCCTTTCCAGACCATGCTGATCCAACATGCAAAGCCAAAGCTCAATTCCCTTGCATCCTTCCCACACTTGTGTGCTTTCAAAGTTTTCAGAAGTCTCTTGTTTGGGAGAAGTGGTGGAGCACTGTAAGATTTTCTAACCCCAGACTCTATCTCAGAGACAAAAGCACTGTTCCTTTAACTCCTCTTCACCCAGTGCTTTGTTTAGGATTATTATCTCATGTGGATAATTAATTCTCTTGAACGTCAGCATCTGGCCTTGGGTGGGAGCTGTGCTGGAGAGAGCAGCAGTGCACAGGGTTGGGTTATAAGGTGCTAGAACACCTGTTTGTGCCTTTTGTGTTCTTCCTCAAATCTTTAAAGCAGGAGAGGGAAGGAGATAGGGTCCCTACTCTGCCCCAGAAAGGTGCCTTTGGGCAAGCTGCGTTGTGGAAGGGACTGGTTCTCCTTTTTGCAAGCTGAAGGGATGTATTGAGTACTAACCTCTCAAGTGGCTGTTGAAATGTTGGTGCTCCTCATGAGCACTCCGTGGTGTGTCAGGAGAGTTGCAGGATGAGTGTTGAGTTACTGGGGCCCTCCAAAGGCTGAAGCAGCAATAAAAGGCATTAGGAGCAGAAATGGGATAGGATAGCACCTAGACTTTGCAGTGGCTGAAATTGTGGGTGTTAAGTGTGTGCTTGCAAGTTTTGAGCGCTCAAAGGGGAAAAACAGGCAGGAAAACACAAAGGAGCAGCAACAGCCTGCATGGGGCAGACTGATGCTGTTAACCTCTGCCAATTCCTTGGTGGGCTGTGGCTGACCTGGCAGGATGGTGCATGCAAAACTAGCCCAGCATGCCCTGAGCCTGAAAGCACATGGCCAGGGGCTGCCACGTTCATGGCACTGCTGTGCAGCGCTGCCACCACTGCTGACTGCCTTGCAGGAGAGCCACACAGGGAGATGGAAGACTCAGTCCCTGCAGCTTGTCTCTGGGACAGGATAAGCAGGGAAGGTGCATATTACGGACACTTGGATCCTGGTTAATATGTGCCACGGGGTGGCAGACAGGGCGTCTCTCAAAATGAAAGACTGGGACAGGCTACCTGTTCACTCCTGCCTGCGAGCACTCATGGCTTGTAAGTGTCCTTATATAAATCAAGCATCTTTCCCAGCTGATGGCTGTCCTTGCAGTATAAGTGGCTTTGGGGATGGCTCTGTCTCTGCCATCTCTCAGGTGTGATATAGGCTGATTCAGAAACTGTAATGGGCCCTGGAAGGTGCCCTCTACAAATGAGAAAAGTGTGCTGGAGTGGTGTAGCCAGAAACCTATGCTGGTGTCTATTGCATGCCCTTTCCCCACCCCCACTGCTGGGGTATGGGATGCTTTGGAGTTACAGAGACAGGGAGGGATGAATCCTCAGCTTTGCAGCTGCTTTTGCTTCTTCTCTAGCTGGAAAACGCTCCCTTGCCTTCCCTGACATAAAGAGAAGAGCAGAGGTGCTCCAAAAAGTAGTAGGCACCTGTGCCCACTGATCCCCACATAAGGCTCACCCCACACAGCAGGCTACGAGTCCTCTGGTGGGTGACAGAGCTGGCTGAAATGGATGGGGCTGTAATGGAGGTACCTGCCGGCAGGGCTACCTGGGAGACGATCTTATCTGTCATCTGATTTATCCAGGTTAAAAGGCTGCAATCAGTCACCAAGGTAGATTCATTCCCCAGTAAATAGTGCCCGAGGGCTTCCAGGACCTATTTTACTGCTAAGCACTCTCTTTCCAATGCTTGAATACCTTTGTTCCCGATGGAGCTGTTGCTGGCTGATATATATATGATATGGGGAGTCCCGGTGACTTTTTTATTTTTGCTCTGTACAGCTCCTGGCCTTGTCTCGGCTGCGTCGGGCTGCACGATGAATTATCTGTCCAAGGCTTTCTTGCGTCTGGGGGCAAATCCAGCCGAGTCTACTCTCGGCTGCCGGGAGAGCTGTCTCTATGAATCAGCTCTGCCTGAAGCCTGGGCGATTGGCACAGCAAGAGGTTTGGAGGGGAGGGAAGTGATGCTCGGAGTGCTGGTGGGCTGGCCCAGGTTTTGAGCTGGGGGCTGGGAGGGACCAACCTCTCCTGCCCTTGCCTCTGTTGCTGGGGCATTTTGTGATGAGGTGACACAGCTGGGCTAAGGGACAGTCATATGCTGTGGTGCCCAAACAGTTGCTTTCTCCAGTGACTTTTTCCTGCTGGATCTGCCTAGAGCCTGTCCCCTATCAGAGGTGAGTCCTTTCCAGGTTTGGGTACCTTCAGGACCAGGAAGGCTTCTCAAGCTGCGAAGAGCAGCTTTGACATTACTCAGACAGTGGGACCTGGACCTCAGTGATCCCCAGAAAAAGGACCCTCTCTGCCCTCTGGAGTACAACTGTGACCTCTCATGACATGTCGCAAAGACAATCTGGAGCACTGAGGTCCCCTGCCCTGGCCCTGCCTTTTGGGGGCATGTTTGTATTTGACTTGGTGGTGGAGAAGAGGAAATCTCTATCAAGAAGGCTGTGGACACAATAGCAGTTTCTATCACCTTTTTTTTTTTACTTCTTTTATCCTTCCTGGTCGGACCCAATAAGAGATCCCCTGAACTGCTGGCAAGGGGCTGCCATCCCCATCCAAGCTCCAGGTGCCGCCTGCCTCCTCATCTCAAAGGACAGAGGAAAGGCTGCAACCTGCCCCCTCCTTTGGGGAGAGCTCAGGAGCCCTTTCCTACTACACCTTGTTCTTATGTACCTTCAAGCCCTTTTCCTGCAAACATTTGAGGTTTGACTGCTTTTCTCACTTTTCCTGTCTTTGACCAACCTCTTATGCAGTTTATCATCCCAAATCGGTTTGTTAACTTCCTCCCGCTCTTCCCATCCCCTCCCACTCCTCCTCCCACTAATTGGAGTGAAGGACTAATGGAGTATTACTGTGAGGGACTAGGCAAGCTTCCCAAAGTGCTTACCTAAGAGGAGAGCACTTTGACTAATAGATGTGCATTAAGGCTATGCATCCTCTTGTCCTGAGAGTGGGAGGAGGGGGCCAAGAGTACAGAGCAGAGCTCCAGACACTGGTGTCACTGGCTCTCTCCAGATATCTAGACTGTACAGTTAGACCATCTCTGCTCTCAGATTCACCCTTACGGATGGTTTCAGATCTAACTTGCCCTTTGGTAACACCCCAGCCAGGTGGACTTGACTCCCAGTGGGTGCAACACAGTCCTTTGGCAGTTACAGATACCAGCTTTCCTGCTGGGGCAGAAGAGGACTTTTTCCCTGTGCTGTGTTTGTACAACACCCAGCAGAGGAGGGCTCCTTCAGTGCCCCAGGGGATGTTTTGAAGTGCCTGCACCAGTACTTTGAGTATTGGATCACCCAAAGCTGCCCTGGGACAAGACACTGGGACAGCCAGGAGGAGAGCAGGAGGCGTCTGTCTGGAGGCACAGAGCACTTCAGGAGCTGCTGTATACCTAGGCTTTCCATCCATTAATGTTGTGAGAGTTTTTTTCCTGCAAGTTGTTTGGCTTTGAAGTCTCCTATGCATTTTCCAGGGGCCATACTTGGCACTGGAGGAGGCTTTGAAGTTGGAACTATGCAGAACCACACAACCTGAACTTTGGAGATGCACTGGGATGATCGGCAGTAATGATCAATATGTGCCTCTATCCTTGCTCCTGCAATTTGGTTTCTGAACCTATGCTAGGGTGCAGAACCAATTAGATCAGCCTGATGACCATCACCAACGTCATCTGCAACCTTCAAGTGTTTTGTAGCTCAATCCTCTGCAACCCTGGAGGGCATCACACTGACATTTAAACATTGTAAATGGCAGAATTGCTCAAAAACACCAGGAGAAAGGTCAAGTGCTTCAGAAAGAAGTGGGCAGGTGTGGGTCTGCACATGGGTGTGCTCTGGTTAAGTGTATGGGGACATCTTATATCGGGAGAGAGGTAGCAAATGTAGCTGGATGTAAACTGGGGGTGCACAGGGTGGATGGGAAATGACATAAAAA
This sequence comes from Picathartes gymnocephalus, assembly GCA_013390045.1. Lineage (NCBI taxonomy): Eukaryota > Metazoa > Chordata > Aves > Passeriformes > Picathartidae > Picathartes > Picathartes gymnocephalus. Next base: position 1,409,233 of record WEKY01025773.1, read on the forward strand.
TGGAGAGGAGTGCGCTGTGGCTGACATGGGCCTTTGGGGAGGGGGAAAGTATTTCCAGAGGCTAGGTTTGGAGAAGTAAAGCCATGATGTTTATGAAACATAGGTGCTGAGGTTCAGTGGACTCCCGATGACTGGGTCTGGAGGAGGATAGCATCAGGGGATAGCTTATGGCATGTTTCTGAGACTCCTTGTTTCACAAGGGAACCTGCGACTTCCTGAGTGGATACAGGATGTGCATGTGGCCAGCCCTACCTTTGTTTCACTTGGGCTCTTCAGATGCCCCAGATTTCTCTCTGCCACTGCTTACAGGGAGCCACCCTTAGGGTGTGTGACCTCTTAGCAATCTCACCTAGGAAACTGCTGGCTCTTTGGAAAACTCTTGTGTGTTCCTGACTTTGCCCCCTGATTAGCAGTAGCAGTATAAGAGGAGAGATGGAGTGATAATCACAGGATGGGTTCAACTTGTCCAGCTTCACTCCCTATTGTCAGCATCTTCCAGGTCACTGAGACTCCTGTTGTTCTTCGTCAGGATGCTTCAGGAGGAATCTCGGCCAAACTGAGCCTGAGCACTCAGAGCCTATGGGCAGAGATGGAAATGGCTCTGTGTATCTAATTACCTCCTCTTACACTGGGCAAAGGTATGAAACTTGGAAGTGTAGACACTGATATGAGAACTGCGTTTGGCCCAGCTGCAGAATGGATTGCAGTCTGTGTCTCTGGCTCTCAGGCTCTGGGCTTTCAAGCACTGGTACCTGACAGGGTGTGTGCTGGGAGAATGAGGAACCCACCATAGCAAGAGTTTTCTCAGGACAACTGCCTATGTGAATGTAAAGATGAGGGGGAGGGAAAAAACACCTTCCTGATAGAGGGAGGGGTGTTGTCATCATCCTGGCCACACCCATGCAAGCGTATCCTTCGATCTCTTTATGTGAGCACTGGGGAGGAGGAATATCAGAGCTCCCCATGAGCTGGACACCACTGCCTCCCTGCCCCAGGGAAGGCACAATGAGCGGCCACAGAGCGGGGTCAGTCGGTAGTGCTCCCATCAGGGAGGAAGCCTTCCTGTGCCCCGGCAAACCCCTAGTGAAAGACAATCAGGCTCGCTGTCACCGAGCTAATTCCGATGGCATAAAAGCAGTAATGAAATTCACGGCAGGATTAGCCTCTCCATCCAATGGGCCGGCGCCACAGTGACATATCGTGCTTCTTGCCCGAATGTAACACACCATCTAATTTACGTCGTGTAGCGAGCGGGAATGAAATGTTCATAAAGAATTGCTGAATCTTGTCACCTTAACTGCGGCCCCGGGCTCTGAGGCATCTGTCAGGGAGAGGAGAGCGGAGAAGGAGGCTCCTGCCTTGCAAAGCTGCGACCAGGGCTTTGGGAAAGGGGAGATGGCTGCATTAATCTTCTGGGTCTGTGCAATGGAGATGTAGCACATGGGGATGAGGACTCTAGGCTGGAGGAGAGGGGATGTAGAGCTCCCTTACATGTGCATGCTGTACTGAGCGGTGGGATCAACAAGAAAGGGGCTGTCAGAGCTTCCCCACCCAGAGAACTGCATGCCTGGGGTGCATGCAAATGGACCTGTGGTGGAGGGGAAATAAGGGGCAGCATCCTTGGAGATATACATGCTCACAGCAGAACATAAGTTCCCAAATTCCATGTTGGGTTCTATGTGCAGGTACACACTATTCAGCAACTGCAGGTGTTCACCTGTCTCAGGAAGCATGTGCATAACCTTTTTACTGTGGCTTGGCAGCCCCGTTCCCCCTCCCCTCCCCAAATGTTTATTTGCAGTTAATTTTCATGGATTCTAATGGCTCAGATCCTGCTAGGGGGGATCGTGCTTGCCTCTTCAGTCAGAAAGTTTACAGAAAAAAATAGCCCTTTCCTGTTGTGTTTGGAGTAATAGCGTCTTGGTGTCCGGAGGGGAGTTGGCAAGGAAACAGGGAAGTTTATTAAGAGATTGAATTCCACTGGGTTTAATTGGAAGTGCTTGAGCAAACAGGGGAGGGAGTCGTCCAGTCCAGCTCTCTGGAAACAGCAGTACTGGCCCTAGGCTTCATGCCCATGGAGCTGACTAGCCCCAGGGCCGTGTTATCCTCTTGCCTGCTGGGGAAGCTGCAGGGTCTGACTTGTTTTCTTCTGGGGTCATCTGTGCACCTCAACCTTGACTTCCTACTCCAATCAGTTGCTGGGATCCCACATGGGATCTGGAAATGCTGGGTCAGGAAGGATGCAGCTTTCAAGTGTCTGGGAAGACACAGTATTTGGATCTGTATTTTACTTTGGAAGCTGGTTCAGGGCACAAAGTGTGCAAGTGACTATAGGTCCTGTTCCTCCTATGCTGCCCAGTCCTCTCCCATGAAAATTGAGCTTTTCTCCCTTGACAGGGACAGCACAGCTCCAGGCTGGGACTCAGCAGCAGCTGGCTGGGCTGCAGGTATTGGGTATGGAATTTGCAACTGCAATATGCTTTGGGAGAGTAACCTAAACTGAAGAGGCCTGATCTGCTTTCCCATTTTAAAGCCAAAATGGAGAAAATCCACTTTTGGATCCTAATCCCTGCACCATCCTTCAGGGCACAGAAAGGTCTCCAAGTCAGATTCCTATGGATGAAACCATCTGCCTGCCTTGGGCTGATCTGAATGCCGCCTGCAGAATGAGTTGCAGCCCCTTTATGCCTCCCCTGCATTGATAATCACAGGTGTGCAAAGCAGTATGGAAATGTGCCTTTGTGGTTGCAAAAGGAGCTAAGTGCCAAAAGTCTGATACCCTCCCAGAAAAGCCCCTCCTTCAAGACCTTCTCCCGCACCACACTGAGTTGAAAGAGGCATCAAGTATTCTCCTTACAGGTGAAGGTAAATAGGGGCTCAGACTTTTGGTTTGCCTTGAATTCAGCTGATCACTCTGAAAGATTCAAAATTAAAGAACAATAAATAATTTATTACTTTATTTACTTTAATTCAATAAATTGCTTCCCCACAAATTAAGATATATTGCTTCAAATTAAATGTTTCATTAAATCTGAGATTAAACTTTTGGGGGCTGGGGAAAGTAAGGCTTTTTAATTTTCCTGAAAACATGAAAACTGCTGTTTGCCATTGCTTTAATTACAAACTCTAGAACCAAAGTGACAGAAATTTTACAAAGCGTGGTCCTGCTGGTTTGGTCTCTGCTCCCATTATTCTGGGAGATCAGTGGGTTTCTCTTTCTGACTCTCCTAGGGTGACACATGGCTGCAGACTTTCAGCTGCAAATCCAAACAGAGCACATCTCTAATCCCAAACAAACCTCACATGAATGTGTCTTCTAGACTTTGCAGGGCCTTGTTTCTCCATAACCTTGCTTTAGGGGTGAAATTGCCATAGTGGCTGGCTGTGCTCCAGCCACAATCTATGCTCTTTGTTTCAAACATATATAAGCTAAATATACATTTATAAGTTAAATATATGCATGATTATTATATATATATATAAATAATTTTCTTCTGGTTGATGTCCTGTGCTGGGACTCTTGAAGGTGGGATTTCAGCCTTATGCTATTTCCCAGTCTCCAAATATGGCCTTCACCTCCAATGAACATGAGATAAAACCTCATGTCTCTGTTTTCTGGCGGTTTTATACATGCAGAGCTCTTCTACAGCTTTTCACCAGTACGATGGCCTAGCCATAGAGATGAATGGGACAGGCAGACTTACAAATGTGGAAATCTATGTAGACTGAAATGAAGGAGTTTGCTGGTTTCCTGGGCAGTGATCCTCTCGGTAGCGCACCTAGCATGATTGAATCTGCTACAGAGCGGGATCTCTGGGGCCTGTCTGGCTGCTGGATACTAGTACCAGCTTTTGTAATTTATTAGGGACTGCTGGAGGGACTTCCTGCCAGTTCAGCACATGCCTCCCTAGGTACTCATGCACCTGTGCACCAATACAGCCACTGCAGAGCACCTCAGTGCTCTGTGACAAAGTCTGTGCTGCTCAATTTCGGAACAACCTGCACAAACACAGTTGCAGGAGCAAATAATTGCTAAGGGCTTCTATTTTTTCCCCTCACACTCTGCAAGAAGGTGAACTGTAGGTGCTGTAAAACAGTGCTGGAGGAATTCTCTCTTGCTTGTCTAACCCCTGGTTGGAAGGCTTTGGATGACAGAAGTGCTCAAAGTGCTTGTGACTGTACCTTTTTTGGTGCCCTCTTCTCCCATGGCTGCAGGCTCACAGCTCTAGGTCCTTCACTATAATGGTAACTGCTGCAGGTTTGCAAAACTGGGACCATGGTTGTCTTTCACAGGAAGGTTAGAGTGGGAAAAGGAGTGTTTGAGGTTTTGGGTGATGGAGGGAGAAAGCCTTGTGATGCCTACTCCGGCTGCACTGAAGAGGATTGGTAGGAACCGGAGCACAGACAAGGCTGTGTGCCTCATTTCCCTTTAGGTTTTTAAAAGGTTTTCCTAGAGGGAAATCTTTCCTGTGAGAGCCTTTCTGCTTTCAAGACAGGCGTCCCTCTAGGGAGTGTTTTCAAGGGCTGGGAAAATCTCCTTTTCTGCGATTTTTTTTTCTCAGTTCTCCTTCAGGCACCAAATGGCAGGCAAATGCTCCATGAGGAATGGGGTGCACATGAGGGGGTTAACTCTGCAGGCAAGATCCCAGACTCCTCCTCTGAGCAGTGAATGGTGCTGGAGAACAACCTCTAAGAACTGCATGTCTGTCAGCTCCTGCAGGTCACTCTTGGACTTGTTGGGTCCATGGCAGAGGGCAATTGGTTTTGGATCTATGAATTGTAATGTCCCTCTGTGATACAGATAAAGGCACAGTCACCGCAGCAAATGGGCTCTTGCCAGGAAAACTCTCTTATGTACTTACTGTGTAAGTCAAGAGTATTTACAGGAGATCTTGCTGCCTGTAACTTAAAGCTTTAGCGAAACAAATTGGAATTGCCTTCTGGAGGCCATTGTTATAAATTACAGCCCCAACATCTGTCCACATCTGCAGTGTCTAGACAACTCGTCTCGGCTAGGAGAGCGAGTATGGTGGGTGCTGTGATCACAGTGGGGAGGGGAAGCAAAGGGTTTATGCTGGGGTTTGTGCCAAGCACCCTGGCTCATGCTGCCCCTCTGCTTTTGAGCATGATGCTCAAAGCAGGGCCCATCCCAGCCTGGCCAGGAGGGATTTCAGGGGCATCCAAGGCAGGAGGAGAAACATCTGCCTTCCCCCATTGCAGATTCATGTCAGCAACAAATTTGGCCCTTGGAAGTCTTGACTGCTGTTGCCTCATTTATTGCATGTTGAAGGATGTGAGGGAAGGCAACGCCTTCAGCCAGGCTTGTTCCTGGCTTTCCCTGGCCCCTGTGCAGCACTTGCGATAAAGAGGCCAGGCCCATCAGCTGAACGATTGTATTTTTTTTACAGTTCCTAGCACAAACCTTCTCATTTATATGTAAAGTAGCCATTAGTCATAGCTCTGTTCCCTCACACTGCCTGATGTACAATCACATTTTGCAGTGGATGAATCTTTCCACACAGCTGCTCTGCTATGAATAATCCGTTGCTGGGCCCATAAATCAGAAAAAAATCATGCACCTCCTTTGCCTGATCCTTACACAAAGTCATATATTTTACATGAGGACAAACTAAATATTCATGAGGCTTTAAAAGGCTGTTCTGACTACAAGGTACTTGTTGGGGTTGTTTTTTTGTTCTGTTGGGTCTGGTTTGGTGGTTTGGGTTTGTTTTTTGTCCTCATAAGAAGAAATCTTTCTTCCCTCTTTGCCACCCTTCAGGCAGCAGCACTGAGCTCCCAGCAATGCTCCTCTGGACTCCTGTTTGCCAAAGGACTGATGAATTTGTCATTGCTGCTGTCTCAAGGACAGGCTGATGGAAGGTGCTGCAAACACCAAAGGATACATCCCAGGGGAGGTGGCAAGGCCTCTGAGAGTGAAGGAGCTGCTTTAAGGGTAAAGAGGCACTTCCAGATCTTCGCTGGGGGCACCTGGCTGGTTGGGAGTCGGGGTGCGTGTTTCTCTATGTGCCTCAGCCTGGTGCTCCACACCAGGGCCTCTGGCAAGACCATGGAGACTGGGAAGGCTCCTGACAGTGGCTATAGTACCTATTCAAGAATGTCGTCACCCTCATTTTTTAATCCATATTTTAAACAAAGTACCTATGGAGTCTATGGAGAGGACTGGGACTGGTGCTTCAGCATCTTCTGCTTGCCAGTGGCCAAGTGACTCTGGTGGCGGAACAGCACCATGTAGCTACAGTGGTAAGATGGGAAACTGGGACATGAGCTCGGGTTTAATCTGCTCAAGATCCATGTAATGATCCCAAACTTTCAGGATCTGGTCTGCCCAAGACACTCTGCCTTGGCCATCCAGAGCCAGTGATGATGCTGTCCGTGCAGGAAGGGCTCTCAACCCCCAACACTGACAAATGTCAAGACAAGAGGTTTCCCACCTTCTATTTGCTGAATTAGCAGCTCCCAATAACTGAGAGGGACCAGTCTCATCCTTCCCTGCCCTGGTCTCACCTGCCCTTACAGTAGCTTTGCCATTTGTGTGGTCACAAGAAAAAGCCAGTTTGACTTGCCAGCAAAGAAGTGTTTAGTTTATATTTTCTGAGTACAATTTTCCTGCCACTATAGTGAACTAAAACAGCTCACCATGCTAGCAAACAGGTTTTGGAGCCAGCAGGTGAGAGGAGGAAACACGTGGCTGTCAGAGACAGGAGAGAGGATGCAGCTCCCCTTTTCAGCAGCACAAGGGATACAATCAGCTCAGCCTGTAATGTTAACCTACAGCCTACACTACTGTGGTTTCTCTGCAGACAAGCCTTTCTCTCTGGTCATCCCCTCCATACGTGCAGCCTTGCACATCTCCTTATACCAGGTAATGAGTACTGTCCTGCTTAGTGAGCATAATTCATACTGTGTGGTCTTGAACTCTCTCCCTTTGCTCTTGCATGACTGAGTGTATATTTGTCCGAAAAAAGCCCCTTTTCCCACAGGCTGCAGGGAGCCATTCTGCCCTCAGTTTCCCCAGGCCACTGCACACCCAGCCCTTTTAGCTGAGATGCCAGAGCCCTGTGTGAAACATGCCACCACTATGGATAAGCTGGGCTGGAGTGGCTGAGCTGAACCACTGGGATGTTTCTGGGTGCAGGAGTCCCTGACACCTTCTCATAAGCTCTTACGCTATCAGAGATTGCCTGTGTTCTCACCACTGTGAAACACAGCCCCAGAAGCAGCTGCTGCCACTGCTGCCGCCAAGTTCTTGCAGGACAAAGGGAACAACAAAAGATTCTTCCACCAGCGAACTCCCTTCTTTTCACTTCCCTTCCTTTTTGCTCCAACTTGGAAAGAACGAAGCCAAGGCACTGCCAAAGTAGAGGAAAACAAGGCCAAGCACACACAGATGGTGACTCCACAAATTTAATTTAAAATCATCCTTTATTATTCAAAATATTAAAATTCAGGCAATAATGCCCAAAGGAACTGCACTGATTAAAGTTCCCTAATGTTTCATAGCCAAATCTTGCTGCTTCCACCAAGGGTCATTGGGACAAGAAGCGAAACCCCTCTGGAGTTTAGAGAAAGGTAGGGCTGTACCTGCTGTAGATCACTTAACCACTTACTTACTGACCCAATCAGCTTCACTTGAAGCAAAGCACCAGCTGTTCCTTACCCAATTAATGACTGCCACAGCAAATTAACATGGCGTTACACCAGGCGTGGATGTGGTCCGCAGAGTCCAGAATGCACAGAGCAATATGCTATTGCAAAAATAATCACAGTAATATCTTTACTGTTAGGTAGCATCCTTCATCTGGAAGGATGGTGAGGTCCCTGAGCACTACATGGCTTGTTTCATGCAATGTGCTCTGCAATGAGCGGGTGGAGGGCAGGGAGGGGGGGTAGGGTTGCTGTTTCAAGGAAAAGTAAAGAGGAGCTGGTCAGGGCAGCTCTACTGTGGCAGAGACAGCACTGACTACACATGTCCAGTTCCCGCAATCCAAACAAATAATTGTTTGTTTGGTTGTGAATCTGTTGAAGTGTGCCTTCTCCCTGCCTTATGCACCACAGACCTTCCTCTTCGCAAGCTGTGTGATGTGACACCTTGATGGTGTCACAGCTTGGTGTGCTGACCATTCTCTCCTCTGGCCACAGAGGACATCGCAAGCTGGTGAGTGCAGAGCTGGCCATCCCACTGCAGAGAGCATCCCACAGTGGGAAGGGGCCACAAGGTCGGGCTGCAGATGCAGAGATCTAGGTGAGGTTCACACAGCAAGTTGCTACTCCATGCTCAGTGCTGCTTCTCTGAGTCCTTCCTCAGTCACTCTGTGGTGTGGTAGAGGCTCCTGCCCTGTCCCTCTGCAGTGGTTCTGCATTGTGGGGTCCTGATGGCAGTGTGGCAGAATAACCAAGCCATGATCTTCTACCACCAAGTTTAAGTCCAGCACCTAAACACTCATTAGTTTTGGCTCCACACAGTTCAGGGACATTAATCCCCTACAAGCTACAGTCCAGACAGATCAATCAGCTTGGAGGGCTTTGGGACACTGGTGTCTAGTGCTGAAGCATTACACTTTCCAATTTTCCAACAATTAGGCCAGCATCAGATATTATTGACAAATAAACCATGCAATCAAAGCCCTGAGCCTGCCATGCCGCTACCAGGAGGATCCATTTACATCCCAAGCCAGCTGCAGGATGCCTGGAGGGAGGAAACACGGGAGAGACTTGCCTCAAGCACCAGCAGCCTCTGGTTGCTTTCAGTGCTGCTACAGGAGCCCTCCCTTTGTAATTATAGGATTCCCTCATTATAATGACTGTTATTTATATAATTGTGGTGAGTGTTTTCAGTGCTGTCAGCAGCCTGGAAAGTGCCCAGCCCAACAAGAGCCAAGCATTTCAGGCATTTCACTGCTAAGAATCTGGGCTTAAAGTATGATGGGCCAGGCCAAGAATGGCATCCTCTTGCCCTCGTGACATGGAAGCTTTATTTGGAAGATTTCTATGCTGTGGGATTGTAGAGGGAAAACATCAGGTTATCTCTGCCACCTTCTCTCAGACGACTGCTCTGGGAGCATAGATTATGCCAGCATCACACCCTGCAAAGGCTGATATTCCCTGTCACCTCTGCAGGGTCACTGGCTGCAGGAGACACTCCTGGCACTGGATCATGAGGCACCATCTAGTCGCATGTCCCTGAAAGGAATCCAGTTAATGGGCACATTTTCTGCATTCTCTGTTTTCTCTCTCATCATCTTGTCTGAAAATCTAGAGGAGATGGAGTGTTTAGAGAAAGTGAGGGAAGGGACTGGTACTCAGGAGATACTGGTTTTGTACCTGCTTGAAGCTTCACTTTTGTTCCTGTGTCAAACACAGGAATGAAAACAATGGGTTTGAGGTACGAATGGGCAAGCAAGTGCTGATGTTTGTGGCTGGCTTCTTTGCATTTAAATAGGAAGAAATTCAGGACATCTCACTTAAAATGTAGAGCCAAATATATAAAGGCAGCAAGGAAAAGAACCTGAGTGTTTTACTAGATGACAAACTAGCCAGAAATCAGTGTTGTGTTTGCTATAGAGAAGTAAAAACTTTCCAGGGTCTTATAGTTGGTATTAAAACCACAGGAAATAATTCCTCTCTGCAGCTTTATCCAAGGCAGCTTCAGTTTTTGGGCACTGTGAAAAATGTAGGAAAACTAGAAAGAGATGAGACAAATTTAATAAACAAGAGGGTTAGAAGCAATGGCTGCCATGTGAGCTGGTCGTGTAGGGTGCACAAAAGAGGAACAGAGGGGATATGGTAAATATTCTCCTGTCTATGTGCAGCTGCTAGTCAAGGAATGCTGATCAACTCTTCTTTTCTCTTTGCTGCTTAGTACAGCAAAGAAAATTTGGTCCAGTTTTCAAAGAAAATTGATCTAGAAACATTATTAGAAAAAAGGGCACCACAGCACCACGGGAGGATTTTTATGTACAGGATGGCTTCAAACAAACATCTCTCAAGAACGATGTCAGCCTACTTGATCCATTCTAGTGATGCAAATTTTCCTGTTTCACATCCTCTGTGGACCTTCGGACTGGTGACTTCGAAGTCACCAGACGTTTCTGGCACCCAGTGGACGGAGCTCAGTTTAGGTTTACCAGCAGCAATCGACTCGAACACCGACAGTGAGCGAGCAGGGAGCGCAGCCGGAGCAAAGCGTGGGAGCAGCCGAGCCCTCCTCGGGGGGCATTTGAAAGCGCGGGGCTGTGACTCAGGAGCCAGCCATACCTTCCACCTCAGGGAAGGTCTGGGGCTGGAAACTGCCCACACGGCAGCAGCAAGACGCGCCTCCTCATCTGTCTGTCT
>WEKY01025773.1:1420062-1446558 GCA_013390045.1 Picathartes gymnocephalus
CGCAGGTTCCTGTCTGAGCTGGCTGCGGCCTTCACTGAGCGAGGGGGCGGCCCCGGCCCGACCCTGCAGGACGATGGACCCGGCCGAGGCCGTCCTGCAGGAGAAGGCGCTCAAGTTCATGGTGAGGGGCCGCGGGCGTTGGCGGAGGCGGAGGGGCACCTCTGTCTGTGGAGGGGCTGCGGGGGGGGGACGGGCGAGATGGAGCGGGGGGCAATGGGGAAGGGGAGCCGGGCCTGGGGGCTGGCGGGCGGGGGAAGGGGGTGGGCGGGGCAAGCTGGTGAGTGGGGCCCGGGGAGGGGGCGTCCTGCCTGCAGGGAGGGCAGTGAGTGGGATCCCCAGATCCGGGCAAAGGGAGCATTGGGAGGAGGGGGAGAGGGCTGCAGGTGGCACCTGGGAGCGGGAGAAGTTACGCGGGAGGGAGGCAGGACCTGGCAGAGGGGCCCACAGGCACCGACAGGCTTTGCGCATGTAATTCTTGGGCTTTTTTCTTTATTTGTGCACCTTAGCCTATCCTTCTGTACTGCTCACTATCCCTCTGTAATTTTGTTTTTCCTCCCATTCTGCTGCGAGATCTTTAAATACTGGCACTTGAGTGTTTCATCTGCTGCTGCAGCAGTATATCGGTGATAGTGACTGCGGGGGAGCACGTACATTGTTTAGGTTTGTGAGTAGGCCTTTGGTATGGAAAACAGTACGTGCATCCAAGGTGCTTTTCAAATATGGCTAATCTCCATAGATTTGAGGCATTGTGCACTAAAATTATAGCTTCATTCTCTTTTTCTGCATTTGTTGATATTTCTAAGCGTTTTGGCCAGAAATGTAAAATTTGGAAATGAAAACAAAGTGTTGCCAACTAAATTGAATGTAAATTTCAGATGCCCCAAACTGTTCTTTCCCTAAGGATATAATTTAAATGACTGGCAACACTTGCTAAAAGTTGGTTTTGGATTAGTGCTTCTAGTGGCACAGAATTCAATTTGAGTTCATCAGGAAGAAGGAATTCTATTAAATCTTCAAAACATATGCCCAGAATGAAATTGAGGAAACACTAGTTGCAAATATTAATTTTTAATTGAGCTTCAAAACACTTGTTTGGCTTTTGGTTTTTAATCTGGAAGAACTTGTTTCTCTCATGAGACTTTTGGACCCGTTTGCTAGCAGTCTCCAAGTTTGTTAGATTTATAGAGTCTCAGCTTGGTGAAGTGGAAAAATGCTATGGACACCTAAATAGGCAAGGTAACAATTAGTAATAATGAATGGCCTTCTTTGGTGTGGGATTGGCCAAAGGAGTGTCCCAGATCCTGCTGCACTTGTGTTTGGCCGAGCTTGGTAATTACCACCTGCCTCTAGATAGTGAGTTTCACCTCCCGAAAAGTTTCTGCTGAAACATTCTTGTCTGCTGCCAGACAGCATTGTGAACATGCTACATTGGCTTCTCATACATTGCTTTTTTTAAGCCCCTGTGCTAAGATTCTCGTGCAAGGGCTTAGTCCAGGTGGTTTGAGATCATCTGTAAGATTGGGCCTGGAGGCTGAGGGAATCCCTGTCCATCCTGCAGCTGGCAGTGTCCCACTCAAACAATAGAGCTCCCTGACACTGGGGAGAGGCACAAGCATGAGAGGAAGCTGCTCTTCTGGGAGATGCATCTGTTAAAAGCACCAGATGAAGGGAAGAATTATCAAGACCAGGCTGCACTGGGAGCTAAAAGCTAACCCACGTTCTTTCATGTTTTATTAAAATGAGTCTTGTATGCAAAATGGTTGTAAAACGTGCAGTGAAAGATGTGGCTTCCCTCTGTCCGCTCTGAACTTTTTAGCGTATTTTCGCTTATGGGTTGAGAGTAGAGTAAGCAAAGGTTTTGTTAAGCACATTTCAGGCTTTTGCTTTAGCGCAGATAGGTCCAGAACCTGGCTCTTACTTTAATTCTGCTGATGAAGTAAAGTGTTTGTCAGACTTGGTGGGGTCTTCTGGTGTTCTTGGAAGGATGGCACAGATAGGTACATCGGGATACATGTGGTATCAGTCGCAAGTATCATCTTGGCCCTCCCAGGAAATGTCTTTTGTCTGCCTTGTGGCACTCAGACAGTGCTCAGGCACTGCAGTAGTGGCACTGGTACAGTTATCCACACAGAGGTAGCAGATCAGCTCGTGCATCCTCGCAGCTAATGCTGAATCATTCACAGTGGATTACCTTGTTCATCCGAGTGTGCGATACGCTTCATTTGCATCTTCCTTATTAGGTAGCGCACAGTTTGGCTTGAGGTGGGCTTTGCTATTAGTTATTGATTTTCCCTCCCAAGGAGCATTGTAGGTAAATATTCAAATATGTTTTGGAGGTATGAGGCCTGTTATCAAAGGCAGGGGAGACAGTTTTGGTTTCGATATGCATTTGGGGTAAGTTTCATTTCATACTGAAAAGCAGCCCTCTAGAGGGTAGTTGGTTTGTGCTTCTCTAGAAAATGAATACTTTTTTCCACTTAAAAATGTTGGTACTTAATTTTTGACATTGACTTTGAGCAGCTGTCTTGAATCACAAGATATCAGGCAAGATGGACCTGGTGATTTGATTTTCATTTTAATGTCCAGCTCTAACAGAAAAATGTCACAGGGGAAGCTTCATCCAATGCTAATATTATGAATGACATTATTTTGCTTTAAAGCATCTATATTTGATGCTTTGAAAGACAAGCAGTACTCTGTTGTTTTTCTATATGCTCATGTCTGTGCAACTTTTTGATGGGAGTGGAAGGCAGCTGCCTTCTCACTGGCTAGTGTTGGCTGGATTAGTTGCCAATGAAACAGTATTGCATTTAACTGGTGTCTGCTACCAGTTTCCTGGTTATCTGTGGTCAGGTACAATATGTATAATCTAATACTTTAAGGTTTAAGTAGTTTATTTAACTTTATTTGCTTACTCAATTTACCTCTGTGTCTTAATAAGAGCTAATTTATGCTGTGTATTAACACTACACAATATTAAGCAACTGCTCAACTGTTCACAAGGGAAGACTGTTTTTGCTGGTGAATGAGTGTCTTGTATCATGTGTTCCCATGTCATTTTTCAAAAGTTTAGTTGGTGGGTTTTTTTCTTTTTTCTTTTTTTTTTTTTTTTTTTTTTTTGGATGAAAGATGGTTCATAGATTTAAAATACAATCTTTTAAATCATATGGTCCTGTGTTCTGCAGCTACAGTAAGGACTTTACCGGAATGGAACCTGTCTTAGTTCACTTCAGACTCTTTTCTTTTTGGTACAGTACTACTGATGAAAGTACAGTCTTTATAAAGTGCAATGTACAAGAGACTGATGCACAAGCTAAAGAGAGAGGTGAACATGCCTATTAACCTAAAAAAATGCTCACAGAAGTCCCACCCAAAACCCCTTACAGAGCTCTGCTTTTATGCACTCAGGAATGTGGGACTTCCACAGTCATAGTCATTTACAAAAGAATGAGAAATTGAGGTGCTCAATAAGTAACTTTCATGTTTAAGTGTTTGAAACTGTACATACAGTATTTAAAGTATGAGTATGATAGGCTCAACTGAGACTTTGATTAAATGTCATATAAAGTAAACTACATATGTCTGCATAGAATAGTAGATATTTTTTCAAAGTAGCTTCAAATGGTTGTGTTAAGTATACGAATGTTCTGATGATTATCTTTTTAATTAAAATGAGAAATCTTTGTTTAAAGTGGCATTCTTTTTTACGGCCTGTTACAGTCTCTGTAACAATCATTTCTTAAGTCTGAACGTTTTTAATTCCAGGAATCCATTTATATAAAACTATGTTTAGACTTAATTAAGGAACGATTCTTACAAAGCTTGTAAATAGCCAGGAAAAAAGGGACAGAAAATAAAACTGACATTCACACTTAACGGAATGATTGTTACAAGGTATGTAATATGCTATAAAAATACAATAAAGCCCTTTTATAAGAGTTCATATTTTTTGTTCCTCATTTTGAAAGGTATTTAAAAAAAATATCAAAGCTCTATGAAGTGACATCTGTTTCCTTGAATGGACTAGTGACAACTTCAGTTGTGTTTAATTAGCAGTACTTGGAGCAGTACCTGACCAGTTTGGGGTCCCATCTAGGACCATTTGAGAGGCAAAAGCTTGATACTTAAAAAAGTTTAACTTTCTCAGTTTTCATTAATTAATTTGCAATAATTCACCTAATTTCCTGGCTCATGAATAGGAAGAAGTCAGTCTGAGTGTTCTTGGTGGTTTTTTTTTTTTCTGTTTCACCCCCAAAATACCATTTTCCTTTCGGTTTTGGATGATAGGATTCTAGGAGCTGCTGCTGATGCATCTGTGGGTTGTTTTTTGGTTTCTTTTTTTTCTTTTTTCTTTTTTTTCTTTTTCCTTTCCTTTTTTCTGTGGTTCTTTTTGGTTGTGGGTTGTTTTATTTTTTAATGAGGGAAAACTCTGAAATTCATTAATTTTTATATTTGCATGTTTGTAGGAACTTCCACATAACTGGCAGGTAATATAGTAAGGAATAGTCAGTGTAATTGAAGGCTGAAGGGTAATAAAATTGCAACTTCTTTTTCCTGCTGTATGTATACATTTGGAACAGATGGACAAAGGCTTATACTTTAAAAGAGGCTCTGCTTGCACTGAACCTATGTCATTCATGGTGTCAGTAGGACCAGGATTTTTAAGACCTGTTGGTTGTTAGCAATTTTTAAAAAAAATCTTTGAGAACCTTGCAGTCTTCCTAGTGTCATGGATGTTGTGGCAGAGAATCCTGAGTATCCAAAGCAAGGATGTTCTAAAAGCAGTGAGAATAATTGTACGCTGGGATAGCGAAGTATTGCCTCTTAAGTGTGGGGTTGCAAGTCCTACTTGAATGTTAAACATACGCTTACCAGTTTTTGCAATGGTACTGAAATAGCATCCTTTTGGGTGTTTGTTGGGACTAGTATATTGTATAGACAATGTTGATTAATTTTCTTCTACCCCAAACTTTATGCTGTAGATTTTTCTGCACTTGGTGCAGGCCTTTGGTACTTCAGTAACTTCACCCTTGCTTCTCTGGTAATGTTTCATTTCAGCCCCTTTGCTCCATTAAATGTATGCAATTAGAAAAGCAAATGGCAAATTTGCTATCGCATCACTGAAGTATTTAGTTTCATAGACTTAAAAAGCCAAATTTGTTGCACCATGCTCTCCTCACTATAATATGTACTATAAACATCAGAGAGAATAGGCTGACCTTAATATTTGCTTCTCAGACTAAATCGCCGCCTTGCAGCAGTTATTTCCCACTGAATAAAAAGTTTAATTTCACGCCCTGATTAGTGCTAGTATGTGCAGGTGGATATTTATTTTATGCAGCTAAACTAATCTGCCTTGGCAAATTATTTGCCAGTCAGCAGAGCTATAATTCCTCATGAGTATTTGGTACTAAATTATCATTCTCATTAGTAAGATAAAGCAGACTGTTCTAACCATGAAGTTTGGTTAGGCGAAGGGCTTCTTAAACTGTCTTTGGAAGATACAAGATGTGTGGTGGCCTCAACATTCTCAGTATCCTGTAATGGTTTGCGATATACAAAAAGGTAATGAGGATTTTAGAGGAAGAAAATAAAATTATTCCATAGTTGTGTATCATCTCTAGAGGTAAGGTAGGAATGTACAGTGTTCAGAGATCACCTCTTTAAGAGGTGCCTAATGAAGAAAAAAATCAAATGGTCATCTTTGGTTGACCACTGAAAATACTCCAAGCTCTGATGTCAGGGCCATAAATGAGATGAAATATAAAGTTATGTTGTTTTCTTCTTTATTTTCAGTGCTAGCGGCTACTGAGGTAGCAGAAAGAATGACTTGAGACAAAAAGCTACATGGTAGAGGAAACTTGAAATTCACACTCTAAAAACATTTTAAGTGGGGATCAGAATGTATTTCCTGACATATAAATGTTGAGTGGATATGTTTGTCATGTGCATGTGTTCATCCATTATTTTTTTTCTATGGATTTTACTGTGTTGGTTGTTTGTATTATAAAACATGTTAATGAAAGATACTTATTTTCTGTTACAAGGAGAGTAATTTATACCTGGAAATTAGGTATTCTCACTAAGTATTGTGTGAAGGGATTCTACTAACTTTTTTCATGTCTATGGGTTGTCATATATTCTTGTCATATTCATTTTCTCAGTGATTATTGCAACAGTATTTAGGGTTGCGTTTAAGACCAGCAAAACCAGCAAGCAGAGCAACTTGATTTTTTTGTATAAAAATTTTCATGCTAAATTCATCAATGCAGATGGAATAGGCTGTTTTCTCACTTCCTTGTCTGCTTATATTGTGCAGGGCTATGCATGCTGGTGAGATTTGTGTAATATTTAACTGTCCTCAGTAGCAAGCTTAACCAGTATGTCCAATACTGAGTATTTTCTTCAGTCTTTCTCATTTCTTCCTTACAATTCAGGAGGTACTCAACAAGGCATATTCTTTATACATTTTAAGTGATTTTGCATAGAAGGGCTGAATCCACTATGTGTTCAGCTGTGGAAGCTGAAAATTAATTGTAGCATAGCAGTGTCCAGTGGCTGCAGTTAAAGAGTAGGTGCTCAAAATACAATTAATAAGCAATCAGACATGAAGCTGTTTCCCTGACAGGATACTGATTAGTGCTGTGAAAAACTTCTTGATACCACCGAAGTGGTTGAAAATAAACATCCTGGTAATTGCATTAAATATTTCCTGCTTATTAAACAACAGAGCTTTCTAATGCCACTTTTTCTGAGGTACTGGGGAACTCAGGTGTTGGACAAATGCTACCCCTGCTTGCAGAAGGAGAAAGCTGAAGCTCAGAAATTTGCTGGGGGTCATGGACTGGAGGAATTTTTGTAAGGTCATACGGTACACTGATAATAGAAGGCAGAATACAAAGAAACCAGTTCTTCTAATAGCTACCCTTGTGCTTCTGACCGTGTTTTGGTTAATTTTACAATTGGCTAGCCACCTGTTAAGATAACCCATTTTATCATTAAACAAAATTAATTTTAAAAATGGCTTGAAACTGTCTGATTTTAATGGGATCTGAATATTCTTAGTTTTAATCTGCCTCATGAGGCTTGTCTTTCTTCTGGGAAGTACATTGTTACATCATTAAAATATCATCCCCTACTGAGAGAGAAATCGGTCCCATTCACTAAATGGCAATGCTGAAACAATGACAAGTATTTCTAAAAACTGCATTAAAATTCATTTTTTTTCTCTTTGATGTGCAAGTTCTGTGGTCCCATTAAGCAATGGGTGCTCAGCCTATTTGCTGCTGTGCATGCACAGCCAGATTTGTTAGCTGGGATGGCAGAAGGGTTCAGAAGCAGATATGATGACTTATAGTTTTAAATTATTTCACTTTTCCACAATGATTTTGCTTGGAAACAAGTGATTGATCATAATTTTGCACTCTCTAGCTGCTTTTAGTCCTCCTCTGTACTAAAAATTGAGAAACATCTGATTTAATTTTCCTTCCCCCACTGCTAAAACAGAGTCTTGTGCAGTCATTTTGATGAGAGCAACAGAAAGGAGAGAATGAGGAAGAATGGGAAAGCTCAGCAAGGGGTCTTTCTAGTCTTCTTGAGGGAAGGACAGAAGTGTTTACAGTCTGCGGGCAGGAGCCATGCAGCCTCTTGGCAGAATCCACTGCAGTAACCAGTTTGGACTAGAAGCAGCAAAAAGGCCTAATACTGGTTTAATTTTCTTCATCCCATAGTGAAAAGGGAAAGGTTGCAGGGACATACTACAAAGGAATGAAGAAGTTCTTAAGTGCAATTGTATGTCAGCAGAAGAATAATAAGTGTGTACTTCTAACTATAGTCGAGATGGACCTATCTTGTTCAGAAGCACCTGGAGCAAACCAGGTCTGAAGATGGTAGAGAGGGAATTTGGGTAACACCAGCCAGAACTCTGGTATGAATCTTGTCAGCTGGCTTTGTGCCTACATGGGATTTTTCTGTCTGTGGGAATGCTCTCTAATGATATTTCCATCTCAGGACATAGTTATTCTTACAGATTTGATGGTTTTTTTTTCCCCAGGTATAGTGAGATGGATGAAACACTGTAGAGAAAGGCAGTCTTTGCTTGGATACTAATCAGGGCTGGACTGTCTGCTGACTGGAGAAGAGTCTGAATGTTTCCATGCCTGCCCATACAGCAACCAGAACAGTCTCTAGTTGTTTCAGAGAAAAATGGTCTATCATGAAAGTCTGTCATACAATGTAGTCAGTCTCCCTCTCTACACACATCATGTGTAATTTATTGTGAGAGCAATGCAGACTGGAACAGTGGGAGTTGCTTTTAGTTTACGGATAGTTGGCCTTGAATTCTGTCTATTAGGAAGATTTTGGCATTTCTCCAGGGGGATTGTTCATTGGGTCTGCTCAATGGCCTTCCTTCTTATATGCCAAAACTCTCAGCATGATTGAGAAATGCAGCCAGATATCATTCATCTCCTGCAAATTAGAACAATGAGAAGGGGGTGTAGTCTCAAGAAACAATGGATTGATCTTGTTTTAGAAGATGAGTCTTGGAAGCATCTCAACAGAAAAAAATCCAGATAATGTTAACAGTCTCTTCAAATGTGGCAGAAGGTGTTTCCTGTTGCTAATATATCCAAAAGGACAAAAATCTGCATTCCCTTTTCTTTTTGTAACTTCTTCCTTTTTGTTTTTACTTCTCTTGACTAGGATGACTCCAGCGAAATGTATTGCTCTAGTACTTTGTCACAGCTGTTGTTATAAGCAAGCATAAATACCCTGCAAGTTTTTTACTGACAAGAAAATATTCCTATATATCTGTAATCTCACTGACCTTAAAATAAGGATATATGCAGAGACAATAAAGGGCCCATCAGTGAGAAGACACATCTTGGTGTTGGATAGGAATAAGTCTTGTGGAGCATGGTTTCAAGTCTGATATTGGCAGCCAAAGTACTCTCTAAAGCTTTTGCAAACTACTGAAAGCAGTTGCTCAGTGGAATTCTCTTTGCTGTGCCGTTGCAGAGCTGTTCCAAATTTAACTACTTTGAAAGTCAGAATCCTAGTTCTTATTTTCCTGCTTAACTCCATTCATGGCTAATTCATTCTCATTTGTTCATATGCCAGTGCCCTTGAGCTTAAACCACTCTCCTTGTTCCCCTGTGCTCATCTGCAGATATTTGTGGAGAGCAATCATACTCTGCTCTGAGCTGGATCTGGTCAGGCTAAACCAGCATACTTTAATTTATTTTTCCTTCTGTTGTAAGACATTTCCTGGAACTTTTAATCATCTTAGTAGACCTTTTTAAACAGCTGCAAAATTTGATTAGTCTCCCTGAAACATGAATGACCAGAGCTATACAGAACATTCCTGGAAATACTTTATGGATTCCTTGTACTAAAGCAGTGATCCTAATTCTTCTCTTCTGGGAATTTTTTACTTTATACAATATCCTATAGTAGTATTTGTCATTTCCGTGGCTACGTCTTATGGGTGAGGCATCATTATCTAATGAGTAACATATCCCAAGGCCTCTTTCCCTCTTTTCAGTTACTGAGTTCCTAGTGTTTAATGGAAATTATGTAACTTTTTGATTTATATGCATCGTATGTCAGTTCTGTTACCAAATGCTCGAGATGCTTTGTCCTATATATATATATATATGATGCCTCTTTCATTAGCACATCAGTAATTCTTGAGCATTTTAGCCATTAGTGACAATATTTAATATTAATTTCAAGAGTAATAATAGATTTTAGCAAGGATCGTTCTCTGTACAGCTTAATGGTTCCTTTTTCAAAATTGCCTGTGATGCTCTACCGTTTTTAGTTTCTTAGCCGCCTTGTAACTCTGGTATTAATCCTAATCCTCTTCATTTTAACTAGTAACTTCCTACATGTCATCTATCGAATGCTTAACTACTTCTAATTTGTCTGGACTTCAGTGATCTTCTTAAAGAAGAAGATGGGGTTAGTCTAGCACTAATTCTCATTTGTTCTAAGTTGGGAGTAGATTTACTTAGCCTCCCATGGTGACTGTTTCATTTTGGCAATAGTTATCAGTGCTCGGTCTCAGTAGATTTCCTTTCTTGGCACACAGGACATACTGTTTGTCTGTGTTTTGGGTTTGGTTTTTTCTTTTTTGGCCACCTGTTTCTGCAACATTTTAGATTCATTCTGGTTAGAGTTACGGATGGTTGTCCTGCATGAGGATGTTACCAGGGCTGCCCATTAGGTGTCTTCAGCTGCTGCTGTTGCCCCTGCTTCATTCTGGCACTATAGTTCTACAAGACAGCAGGTGATGCTTTGGTGTTTCTTGGTTGAAGGAGGAGTTTGCTCTAGTTAAGCCAAGCAAAGACACATTTGCATCCTATGCCAGGAATTGAGAAGTGTCATGGAGCTGAACTTGGTACAGGTTATTTACATAAGGAAAAGAAATTTAATATATTTTGGTAAGTTTTTGAGGCAGTTAGTTACAGATTCCAAGTTACTTCTGATGGGTGAAACAGTCCTGCATTATAGACATCTCCACATTGTAGTAGAGTGCTTTGTAAGGGAAATGTATTGGGACAGAATAGCCACTCCTGCAAAAAGGAAGTGTTTTGGTTACTTTATGGAACAGGAAAATGTTTGGCTGTTGCTGGAGTCTGCTCAGAAGACAAGAGCTCAGTAGCTAAGCAGAAAATGTGGTTGAGTGCTGGAGTTTGCTCTTCAAAGTGTTTCCTTCTCTTTAGAAATGGTGTTCCTTTTACAAATTTGTCTGCTTAGTATGTGAACTGCAGATTTCCTTCCAGGACAGTTGGCACAGACCTGTAACCCATCTCTCTTGCATGCTTTTTTTGTCTGCTACCTCAAATTCAGCAGGAGATCGGGAAGGTGAAAGTTAAACTGTAGGTTCTTATGCTGATTATGGAGACTGTAGTTTTCCAAACTTAATTTGGTCTATCATGGCTGTATTTTTTTTTTTTTAAGTACAGGACTTGCTATTCCTTTCTATTCCTGGTGCTCTGAATTTCAGTGAAAAATTAGAATCCAGGTGAGCTCTATGGCTTTTCTATGGACTTACGAAAAAGAGACAAGATACTTGGAAGGCAGCAGCTTCATTTTGTTGATCTCTGGACAAGCTTCCAGCTACTGTTTTATACATAATGCTTGCGCTGTGAATGTCACTGTTCTTGTTGGATACTTACCTGGCACGAATTCAGAGAGCAGGATGTGAAATGGTCTTCACTACAGATCTTGCAGTCTTGAAGGAGGCTGGATATAGCACTTAAATTTCATACTTAAAATGTCAAATGGTTGTGAAATCAAGCATGGGCACAAAGAGAATCTCCACACTGCTAGAGTAAGCATGTTTGTGGATCTTGCTGTTACTTTGTTCAGAGATTAATGGAGTGCTGTCATAGGTCTCCATTTGGTTTTCAGTACTGTAGCTTAGTATTCTGGTGAGCCCTAAAGAAGTTATCCAGGTGTTTCATGTTACAGAAGTAGTTTACCTGGTTGCTGCTGCTCTTGCAGGATATAAAAAAACCTTACATCTATTTATCTGTCA
Organism: Picathartes gymnocephalus; assembly: GCA_013390045.1. Lineage (NCBI taxonomy): Eukaryota > Metazoa > Chordata > Aves > Passeriformes > Picathartidae > Picathartes > Picathartes gymnocephalus. The sequence goes on from WEKY01025773.1 coordinate 1,431,608, forward strand.
AGGAGTATAAACAGACGCTCTCCAGTGGGAGTTGGTTTTGAGCAGATCTCTGTTGACGAGCTCAGGCAGATTCATTAAAGAACTGGAGTAGCCATGTTCACCATGTGCGGTGAACTCATTAAGTTCACAGGCAGTCAGAGCCTACTGTTCAAGAATGCTGTGTCCTTCTGAAGGAGCTTGTATCAAACTGTGAGACCTGACAGTCAACTGACTTAGTGTTTTTTCGTTCTTTCTACAAAATCTCACAAAGGACACACTGAAATACTGGCAACTTAAGCTTTTAGGATCAGATAGCTCATAGGTTTTTCTCCTAATAATGATGAAAGATTTTGAAATCATGTGTTTTGTTGAACTGGAGTCCACAGATCTAACTGTGCCTTACTTTGAATATTGCTTTGGGCAGTAGAGTCAGGGATCTGTTTGGGCCATGAAGTTGTATATTCTGTAATAGGAATTCAGTTTATTGCTGTAATGGATGCAAACTCATTACAAGTTCTAGGCCACAGGGGATACTTTCCTTTGCTGTGGAAGTCATCTCAACCGGACAATCTTCAGTGCAACTGGCCATGCCCTTCCATGTCAGTGACTGACAGATCTAATTCTGCTTTTGTAGCCAAGAGCCTGTTAGTTAATAGAGTCATGAATACTGTTACTCAGACGCAACCTTCAGAGTATTAAAATGCATTATTCCTGTTCTTCACTTGATATTTATCATACAAGGTGTTATATCTAATGAATTCAATGCTATTGTCAAATAAATACTGTGTGTAGATCATGACTTAAAAGACATGGTAATATAAGTAGCTTCATTATTGCTTTGCAGTGATGGAGAGAGATGGGTTTAGTTTGCTTGTTTAAATCCTGTGTGATGGAAACCCAGAGTGAATGTCTTCTCTGAGGGAACAGCAAGCCTTATGGGTGATATGATCAGGTTAATAAGATCCTTAGTACATATATATTTCATACATGTCTTAACTTTTTTTCATCCCTCATTTCTTCTTACATGGAAGCAGATGAAATGCAGAAGCAGCAGTACTGCCTTGGAAGTACTATAGTAGGTTTCCTTTTATAATTATCATTCTTGACATATTTATCCTTTCTTATGGAAGTGAAGATGCAGATATTTAAGAACCCTTCTTGCACAAAAAAGCCCAATTTCCACTCAGTACTTAATTAGCACTTGTTTATGACACAGCATCTGATTTGATTTTCGAAACAAATTGCACAGTAAAGAGGCTGATATTTAAACTGTATAGTAACCACAGCTCCAGCTGTGACTCAAATCTTGTAAGCCTTCAGGGGTTATGTTTAGGCTTAGAAAATAGGAACTCAGGCCTGTAATTAAATGTCCTCTGAAAATCAGCCTTTGTAGAGAAGTGGAGAGGATACCACTGAATTTTAAATTACTGACTGGTTCTCAAGAATCATTCTGTTTTTCTGGGCCTTGCTAGGGACTGCAGAAATCAAATGGATTAAAAGTGGAAGAGTAGATGACTAAAGGAAAAAAGTCTGGGGTTGCAGACAAAGAGATGAGCTATTTTGGCTCCCCAGTTTAGAGTCAGATGCAATATATATAATTTTAATATGTGGCTAATGTATAAATAACAAGTTCTGTGGACACCAGAAAGACTAGAGAGAGAGAGAGAATAAAGATTCATATACAGTAAAACTGCATTTCAGAACTGTAAGTTGCTGATAGTTGAGGAATAAGCCACCTGTGGTAATGGAGGGCTCATTTCTAAAGCAATGCCTCAATAATAAACACGAAATGTCTTGGAAAAGGAAGTAGACTAGGTTATATTACAATTTAGCCACTTACCTATATCAAAATGTGAAATATTCACAAAGTAGGATGATAAAAATTAGCAGTTAAAGTACTTTCAGAGTTACTGAGGAAAGCAATCACTGTCAATGCTATTGAAAAAGAGAGCAAAATTCCCCTAGCAGCCTGACTTCTAGTCAAGGAAAATGCTGGAGCAGATGCTGAGAGAAAATACTGCGCTTATGAATGGTATTGAACCATGAGCGTGAACGATGTGTGCTCATGAAAATACAAAAATGAGTAGGTCTTGCTGGGCAATTAATTGTATTGCTAGTGGAATTGCTTTGAATGGATCATAATCATGGAAGATTTTAGTGCTGATTTATAAATTAATACAGCTTTCAAACAAGACAGTTTTCTGGGTCCCACATCTTAAGGCTGGGGGGAAGAAGGGCAATTTTATTTTATTTTTTTAAATTGACAGTCCTCTTACAGTCCTGTCAGCTGTCATTGGGATACTGCAATTCAGAGTATTTTAACCAGATGTACTACTTTAATTGCCTTTCTCTGCTGAAGAATGCATTCCTAGGGGTCATTTACAGCGTGCCTTGGAGAACCACAGAAATTCAGAATTTAGGAGATTGGTTGTAAAAGTTTAGCCAGTCATCAATCTGAGAAATTTTAATTAAATTATGCTTTTCTATTGTGCTTATTTTGATGTAAATGGAGGCCCACTTGTGCAAATATCCCACTTTAATGGCATAAGCAGCAGTATGTGGATAATGACACACATACCTCATACTGGTAAAATTTGCTTCTCTTCTATGTAGTCTCATTTCTTTTTAGATGAGAGTAGGTTTATCAAATGTAGAGGAGACATATCTCATTGAAAGGATTTTGCAAATACAGTACTGAGGGATGAGTGATGGTTCTCAGTTTCTCCTATTTTTGTGTTTTACTTGTCAGCATTGAAAAATAAATTGAATTTACAGTAGCTGCTAATCTGCCAAAAGTCCTCATTGCTTTTATTACAATACTCAAGCAACTTTACTTTCGAGTCACAAAAAATTGTGCTGGTAAGAGTTGTCTAAACAGAAATACAGTGTTAGCTTTAGTACCGACAACTCTTCTGCTGAAGAGTAATCCTGTTGCTGGCAACTGAGCTGTTAATAGACTTACATATTTGCAGGACCAGGGTCTTCAAATTAAATGGTTCAAGTCAGTGTCTTAAATCAGTTGTTCAGACTGCTCTGGACTGATGGGCGAGTAAATGTTAAGCAGCCCGCTGGTCTGAAGAGCTTGACTGTTATCCTTTATTTTGTGGGTTAGGTGACAGAAACAGAAAGAAATGAAGTAATTTTTCACAATTTGTTCTGAATGCAATTTGTTTCTATCATCACAACAATTTGTTGTATGAACTCGGGCACATCTGAGACTGGTATTCAGGTCTCTCTACTTCTGATACCGAGTTCAAAAGATTGTTATTTTTCCTTGTTTATGAGGACTTTTTTTTTCCTGGATAGATACATACTGGGCTGTGCTACTTGGAGAAAGCAACTGAGCCAGAAGTAAAATGTGTGTTTCTGTAGTGTTCTTGCTAGATATGCAGCACTTCATATAGTTTCTTCCATTTCCAAAGCACATAGAAATGTCAAGAGCTCCTCTCAGCAAACCTGTGAGGTGCATTAAATGAGTGTTGTCCTCATTTACAGTCGTAGAGAGACTAACCACCCATGACGTTAGTGCTGAAGGAAGGATTAGGTCGTGGAGGATGATGCTTCTAGCTGTGTGAGAAGTCTCCTAAAACATAGTTTGTTAATGTGTTAAGCATTGCAAGTCCAAACGCAGCAGGTGAATGCAGTAACCAGACATACTTGACTTTAATTTATCAGCACAATGGTGGTTATTAAAATTCATGTTCAACTGACATTGTTGGCTGGGACACCAGGGCATAATCTTACTACTACTTTGAAAGATTTAGGAGGATTTAAATTCAAACTGGAGAGAAGCAAAAATAACAAGGGCTCAAAGTATACTGTAAAATCCTGACTGTGTAGTTCTCTTTAGAGGCAAGATTTTAGTCTGTTCTAGTCCTTTTTTTTTTTTTTTTNTTTTTTTTTTTTTCCAAATTCCAAGGCTGCCCACCGTAGGTGTGAAGATTTGTCATTCAGCCATAACACATTTTTTCTCTTCAACGAATTGTATTTTTTAGTGTTATGAGTACCAAAGTGGATGCAGTTTATACAAACTAAATATTGTGTTGACTCAAGAACAAGTGAGAGTAAGCTCACCTTCAGTAGAGCCATTCTGAAAATGAGAAAGCTTTTTCCAGCCTTCCAGGAGTGGTAGGGGCACACATCTGATTTGGAGGGAAAGTACTGTGAGTTAAGAAAGGGATTGTGAAGTAGTTTCTGGGAGTAAGAAAGATCTCTGGACTTGGTGTTTGCAGATATCCTGTCTGGTCCTGTTGCTTAGATGTGATTTTAATTTCTAAGCATATCCTTTTTTGGGGGGAGGGGGAACACTTGAATTCACTTGAACGTGGGAGTACCTTTGAACTACAAATAAATGTCATGCCAGGCAGTCTTTGGGGTTTGTTGCATACTTTTTCCTAGCTGTAAGTTATGCTGTATATGTTTTGTGCTTCTAGAGCAATTGGATGTCTTGCCTTTTCTTCAATCCAATGCAGAATAAAAACAGTAAGTGGGGGGAAGATTATGTTTATCTGTCGATTTGAGGCATAATTTATGGCTGAATGTGAGTATAATTTTCTGTTACCCTGATATAAAGGCTGCACCTCTTCTGGAATTTTCTGTAATCTCATGTTGTCCAGTGTCTGGTCTGACCATGTTGAGGATGGTGACTGTGGAAACGATCATAGCTTGACTACTGCTGTTTTGACACCATTTGCTTTTTATGTAGTGTCAAAAGCATTAACAATCATTAGTCTTTGCTACTGCAGCCACCACAGAAGCTGTGCTTATCCTGGTGCATTTTTGTGGAAATTAAAAAAAAATACCTATATATACTGAACTGAAATGTAAAATGGTGAAAAACAAAAATGGTGACTTTATTTTAAAAGTATTCTTAAAGCAGCTGATATCAGAGCAGTAAACAAGAACTAATCTGGGGACTAAATCTTCATTTGCGGCTTAAAAAAATCTACATTGTTTAAAATGCTCCAGAATTTAGACTTAGGTTAGCTAGGTCCCAGTGTAAAAGGAGGTCTCTCTTTATGTCTATTCTCTCCTAGCCCCGAATACACATGCCAAAAGATGGATTTCAACTTATATCTTCTGGATACCAAGCATGGCTAAAGCAGGTTGGACTGTATTATTGTTATTCATCTCATGTGAGGGACCGTGTTGGACACCTGTGCTTGTCTCATTAGTGAAGTACATAAATGAGGGTGTAACGAAGTTACAGTGCCATGTTAGCTGATACCCCTCATAGCCATCACTGTTTTGTGTTTATGCATGCTGTGTTTGTATAACATTTTCTCACCAGTCTGATGAATGTGCACTTCCTGTAAATAAAAGTTCAAAATGCAGTCACCTGGAAGCGAAGAGGGTCAGAGTCTGAAAACAAATCTACAACAACAGCTTGAATTACAGAATTAAAATGGGCCTTCAAACACAAAGCTGCATGGTGGTGGTGCTGGTAATAATGGGGAGGCCACTGGGTTAAAACTCAAGAGAATTGCATCTAGCATCTAATTCAGATCTGCCTGGGTGAATCAAGTACGGACACTTACTCACATCACATAACAATTGTGCAGTTTGACACAATCTGACACTGTGGGGAGTCCCCACTCGGAAGTGGCCCAGTGCTATATTACTCTGGCTATTATTAAAGGCCTGGCTTTAGATGTCTCAGCAGTCTGCCTCTAGCAATTGCTGTCAGCTTTTCACTTTTGTGAGTGAAAAATTCCCCTTCAGAAAAAATAGCTTAATTTACAAATGGCCTGTACAGATCTCTTCTTTGATGAACATATATATATGATGAATCCTGTGTCCTTGAGAATACATGGCTTAAAGTTGCTGTTTTTGTAGAAAGCCAGAATGTGTTGTTATGGCAACAAAAACTAGAAATATGAAAACAGCACAGATAAGCTGCATCCTGTTGTCATGGCAACTGCAGTTGTGAAATGGCAAAACATGGTGGTGAAGGGATCTTCAAGGTGGTACCGTGAGCCCAACACAAACAAAGAGCCAAGTCACGTGAGCAGAGTGTGAGAATGAAAAGCTGCAGTAGCAATTCCCCTTAAAATATGAGAGCTTCATTGAAGGTGCTAACAGAATTTTTTGTGATTTTCTCCAGTCTTGTGTCAGTGTCTTACAGGCAGTAGGTAGTAACTTTCTTGTGCAAGCTGCTTACTGCTGTCAACTTAAATTGACTTCTGTGAAACTGAGCAGAGCTTGAACACCTATTAGAAGATGGGCATCAAGTCTTACATTATATTTACAAACCATTTCTTTGAATGAGTGATGTGCTGCAAAGGTGAAGTATGCTTTGGAGCTTCTTTCCAAGAGACTGATTCTCTCTCTCTCTCTCTCTCTCTCTCTCTCTCCTCAAGTCCACTCTAGTGAAGGTCAGTTGGGACACTGAAGCTTATGTTTTCTTGATTTAAACTTTGCTAAGCCGGAGGCAAGATGTCTCAGAGGAATCTCAACTCTGCAATTACTGTCTCACAGAGCTCAAGTTTGTTGACCTATGGGGCATGGCATCAGTTTCTGTTTCTTTTGTGGATTGGGAGAAAAATAGGAAGAGGATTGTGTGGCTGTTCAGTTTTCCTTCTGAGGAAACAGACCAGCCTTATATTACCAGTGCTCTCATGTAGGTGGGATATATGCTTTTTGGACTCTGAAAAATACCAAGAGGGTAAAAAACCTAAAATGCACTGTAAAATTTCCAAGGAGGCTTTACACTAGGCAACCTCAAATAACAGAAGAACTTGCACTTTTTGAAAAAAGCTATTTTTTGTAAGCATGTTTTCCCTTTGATTTTTAGTTTATTAATATTGGTTCTAATGTCTATCTCAATCTTCTTACTCCTTGATCCAAGGTAAAGTTATAAACCTGTGCTTGTCATCAGCAGATACTGTCATGGAAATAGCTTTGCTATTCCAATTTTGTGCTGTGATTTCACCACAGGAAGTATAAGGGTAAGGCAGTTGATATAAAGGCTGGGAAGATCTTTCATGAGAAGCAGAGAGGTTAAATTTTTTGAGGTGAGATTGATTTGTTATAGAATATCTATCAAAGGTACTACCTGTAGGATTCCTTAAAACTGTGTATTGAAAAGAAAGCCATTTTTGATGTATGTAAAAGCATAATCTACATATGCATCCAGATGGAATGGGGGCTGTGCATCAGGTTTATTCTCCTGTTGTCTGTATTTTTAACAGGATTCTAACTTAATGATTTTTTTTCCTCAGCATGGCTGAGTATTGATCTGCTGCCTGACTTACAGAGAATGTGAGAAGTATCCCAGTAACACATTGTATTAATGTGGACTAAAAGCAGTTTATATAACAGATGAGGTGGAGGAAGATGGAGTTCTGCAAGACGGGACACATACTATAAATATCCATAAAACTGCTAATTTTATCTAAAACCAGTGCTGGCTGCGTTTGCATATTTTCAGCCTACTTGAACTGAAAATAATAGTTGAACACTACCTGAGCATGGGTTGCCCACACTGATGCCATTATCCTCTGCCCTTTAATGGCAGGTTTTGTATTTAATGTTGCTGTGCTGCAATGGAGAGCTGTGTTGTGTTCTTATGTGGGCTAGAGGGAATATAATACCGATGGCCAGAAATACATGTTGCTTTAAGACTGGCATTTTACGTAACCTTCACTGTTCTCTTTACTCTAGCTCTTTCCTGTTTATCTTCTTCAAAAAGACAAACACCTACAGTTGGTTTATTCAGCCTTGATCTTCATTTAAGCTTTGGACTTGCTAGCAGTCTGTAACATCCCATCACCTAGATGCTGACCCTTTGGAGACAAACCACAATTGACTTCTGAAGGGAGAAAGGGAGGGAATGTTTGTGTATGAATACAGTCAATAGACATGACATTTTAATTCCTATTTTATATGGACACTTTCTATAATTTAAGGCAAACTGTGAAATTGGGCAAGTTAGCTAATTAGCTAGAACACTTTCAAAACATTATTTTGATTACATAAAAGGGGAAGTAAAAGTATCATTTTAGGTGGCTTCTGAAACATGGTAATTCAGAGTTAAAGCTAATCCCTCCCTTTTTCATAGCATTGTGAGCAAGTATGCATCACATAGGATATGTAATGTAATGCACTCATCTGAGCCTTTCTGCCTCCCACTGTCTTTTTGTAGTAGAATTTTTAAAGCCAAGTTATAAACCTGTAAATGTGTTTTATACTGGAAATTCTTGGTGATACCTTAACTAGATTGGTACCAGCAAAGGCCACTATAATCAAAACAAGGCACTTCAGATATTAATGGTCTGCGCTTCAGTTAAGTCAGCTGGAAAAGAGAGTATAAAAACCAGAATTATGATGAAAACAGAATTCTTTTGCTAGAATTGTACTTTGCTGAGAGAAAAATGAAATTATTCTGGGTATATTTTGGTTTTGTAATTTTGTCATTTAGCATCTTTTCCTTAACTTCTAAAACATCTCTTTTCAGTGGATCCATATGCTTTTTAAAATTCAGATACTAACTCCTTCGGTGGAAAGTTGAAATAAGATTTCTTTCTGCAGTTCATTTATTAATACTTGGCACTCATATAGTGCTTTATGTCCTCAAAGCGCTATACAGACATATCAGTTATCCTTGAAACACTTTTGTGTGGTAGGTGCATAACAATAACTCTGAGAGATTTTATAGAATTAAATAAAGCTAGAGATGAGGGAAAAATTTAATGAAACTTCCATTTCATCTCTCCACTAATGTAGGTTTTTTCTCTGCAGTTTGTGTCATGAAAATAGAGAGAAGTTCTAGAAATGTTCCAAGATGAAGAGGTTGCAACATATTCCTTAGGATGCTGTGTTCCTCTACCCAAACTCATGAGGAATGCCTGTGTCAAAGAGTTATAGAATAGGATTTTAAATAGTTTGTAATTGACCAGGCTTTAGACACAGAATTATTGAATCATTAAGTTTGGAAGATACTTCTGAGATCATCAGACATAATGGAACTTAGTAGCAACTATGTTTTCTTGCTTACCAAAGAGCCAAGTGTGCTTGGTCTTGTAAGATCTCCATTTTAAGCCTTCACATAATTTCATACTTTAGACCTTGGTGAGATTGATAGTAAGATTGTGTAGGGCTTGCTGTTAGCACTGCCATTTTTGGTGTTTGAAGAAGCACACACAAGTCTCTGCAAATTTTACTCCTTAAAGAAGGGTATGGGACCTGAATCTTGAAAGCTCTGCAGCTGCACTGGTTAGATTTATCAGGTTCATGCATTAAAGAGCTGTAATTATGAAAACATTAGTATTGTCTAGTTCAGATGTGATCCATACAAGTTCCCTCAAGCACTTGGCAAATGAGGATCTTGTACACCTTATAGATGGAAGTAGGCCCCTTGCTGGGGCATGTAATTTCTGTTGACTTGAAATCACAGAGGTTGAACTCCAGTAACTAGTCTTTAGGGAAAACATTTCTTCACAAACATTTACCTAAAAGCTGTGATTTGATCCTCCCAGATCCCACTCAGGTAAGTTATTATTTGGATAATCTGAATACGTAAATCCTTTTCCATGTGTCTTATCTTTGATATTTAAAAGTAGTTAGTGAACTGGAATATCGTGTAAAAAGTTACTGTTAGCTAGGGAGTTACCAGAAGATTAGAGTTTGCATAATACGTATGTTAAGGAAAATTTACTGAGCAATTACACGCAAAGTAGGAGGCTGAAGGAAAAGGAACCCTTTACAGCAGTTGGAGCTCTGTGTGCACAGCAAAGCTGGCAGAATGTAGTAACACCCTGAGGGTGAAGGTGAAAACTGCTGCACTGAAGTCAGTGATCTGTACCAGGTTAAGAAGTCCAGTATTACCTATGTTTGGATCTAGGAAGTGTGTTATAATTGAATCCTAGTATGATTTTTCAGCCTCTGATTTGTGAGACCTAATTGTTTGGAAGTCAGACCCTGGTTGTCCCAGAAATATATGCTCAGCTTTCCCAGAATGAAATGTTGGTTTGCTTGATTTGCAGTTTGTGAAGAATGGTCCGAGGGTCTTTAATGAGATTGATCAGCTTTTATTATGGCAAAACAGGAGCACAAACCACCTTGAATCATCCCCATGCATGCTTGTGCAAATGTGACCAAGAAGTGTGAACATAATAGAAGGTGAGGAATTGTGCAAAGCACTGGTTGTGACAGCAACCACATCTGGCCCTTCACGATTCTGGTGCAGAATGTGCAGCTAGAAGAGCTGACAGTTGGTGGGCTAGTTGAGCCCTGTGAGATCCTTCTCTTGGTCACACTCCAAGGATTACTACAGTTGTCTCTTTATTTTTATAAATTAATTTTCTTACTGTGGAAAGATTTTCAAGAAAAACTGCCAGTGACAAAGTCAGAATTATCTAGTTATAAATGTGGAAAACTTGTCTGGGATGCAAGGAGGTACAAATTTTAACTGTATGGCTTTTACTATTGTGGATTTTTGTCTTAATTAAGACTTACTGCTTTTAATGTTTTTCTTATTTTCAAATGAAAACAGGCAAAAAACTTTCTCCAAAAGTTATGAAAGTATTTATTTGCTCTGAGACATGCTAGTCTCTTTGGTAAGTTCATAATTGGGCAGAATTTTTTTTTAAATGCATATTCTTGTCTCTCAGGTATATAACTACTTCATAACTGGTAAATCTGTATTCATATGTTAGGGTTTTTAAAGGCATATTATTTACACAATTCACTTGAATGGCTCCTTTGAAAGCTGTGTGGCTCTCTCTTGTAATTATGTATTTAGTGCCTTGTATCCATTGTTGGGATAGGGGGAAAAGAAAAAAAAAACTAAGCCCTACAAAATCTACTAAAATAAATAAAAAAAGAATAGTCTCATTCCATTTTGGCAGCTTTTTTAGAAGTTGTATTATATACTCTTTTTTCAGATAAGAAGAGCTACCAAAGCTAAAAAATGAAATATGTATGGCAAGTTTTTAAATTGCATAAGTATACAAGATGCACTGGGAGTATTTTTTAAATACTTATATATATTTAATCAGAAAACACCTCTCAGAACAGTAGAGGGAAAAATAAGAGATAGCTTTTCATTTTTATGTGTATGTGAGAGGTTAAAAGAATGAAAAGTGGACCAGAGAAAGGATCCAAAATCACTTTTTAGCCAGAAGTAAATTTCTAGAATTGTTATTAAGTTTCAGGAGACCAACATTTGTAATGTAAATAGCAGCTGCCTTATCTGATATGTTTAATGCAATGTGTTGCATTCTGTGGTGACAGGAATAGTGCAGACTGAACACAATGTGAAAGTGATGTATGTTATATTTTTGGCATTGGCTTAGTTAAGTATGTGGCCAAAAAAAGTGTAAGAGGAACTGAGTGAGATTGAAAGGTATTGAGGTTTGTTCTCCCATTTTTTGTGGTATATGATAAAAACAATTCTGAATATTAAGAATCCCAGTACGATCTGAGCATGTGTTTGATAAAGGATTAAAATTCCTTAGGCACGTTTCCTGAGAATTAGATTTTATAAAGCATGCAGAAAACAGCAGTGTGAAAGAGACTTTCAGGGAGAATTGTTCTTCCCAGCCATCCCATATTCTCTCTCTGAAGTGATGAAAAAAAGAGGTGGGGAAAGATCTGTCTCCTCATATCAGGCTCACATCTGGTTTATATACTTTTAATACCCTTCATAGCATCCCTTATGTTTTATCTGCTTCACTTTGGGTGGTAGAATTTCTAGGACCTCTTTTTCCCCTCTTGTCCTGGTTTTTATAAGAGTTAGAAATTGATATTGATTTATCTTTAGAGTTCACCTGCATAAGGCAGTGGATACTGTACTAGAAGGGAAATAGTTCTGAACTAGGGAAGGACTGAAGTAGATGTGGTTAGCATCTGAAATTAATCATATGTACAGTAGACCAAACACCAGCTCTTGGGGAGAAAATTGGGTTTCCTCTTTGGCTTTGTCACTAACTTGTGAGGATGTACAAAAATATATTAGGCTGCCTGTAAATCAAAGGTGTCTCAAGTGCACAGGTTATTATAAAGTTCAGTACAGGATTCATACAGAGGTAGTAGGTAATACCACACTATTTTAAAATGTGCCACAATTAGAGACAGTCATTCTGTACTATTGTCTAATTAATTTTTGTGAAGTGATTATAAAGAAAATATCCTTCAACTACTGTTTGATTTTCTTTTGGTCATTCTTGTTTTACAGTGAGCTCAATATAGTCAGTTTGTGCTTTCATACCTGTGCACTGTACTTGTGAACTGTAGTAGTCCAAGAACTTTTTCCCCCATGTAGAGCCACTTAGTTTTACAGGACAAGGTGATCTATTTCTGACCTGTAACACAATTTACTAAAACTGTGTTAGTTACCCCTAGTATATTGTATTTGCTGAAGGACTAGAAGAGAACAAATTTGATAAGAAAAACCCAGTCTGAAATGGTAATGTATAATCTTGTAACACAGTAGCAAATAAAGTAAATAACCAATTTTTAGCACTGGCAAAAATTTAGCCATTGAGTGTGTATTGAAATTCGTCTTTAGGACATCAGATAATTGGAAGAGAGGGTAGACTATTACAGGCAGAACATCTGGTGTAGTCAAAAAATGTTCTTGCAATGTAATTACAAGAATAATTGAATAGGTTAAAATACATCTTCCCTTCAGCTCATGGTTACTGTCCACTCAGCTCAGACAGTGGCTGTGAATTCTTAGCCTATTTTAATTCAAAGTAAGGCAAATCCATTTTAATCACCAGTGGAGCAGCTGAAACCAGCCTCTGTCAGAAGGAGGATGCTGGTCTTGTTTGAAACTGTACTCCCTGTATTTATTCAGTGGGAAAATACATTTCAGAGTTCAGGGAGTGGGATTTTAAAATCAGTTGGAAAAAGAAATTGGGTTTTTCATAAAATAATTCCCTATTTTATGCCACTCAATGTGTATTAAAGATGCTTAGCTTTTCTAAATAAAAAGCTTTGTTTCTCTGGGTCTGAAAGTTGTGCAGACATCTGAAGTATTAATGCAACTGGGAGTTAGGAAAGTAAAGAGATGGCTGCATCCTGGCCCAGTACTTAGTAAGCAATACCAGCAGTCCCATTTGGCTCTAGTCCAAGCACTGTACCTCTGTATCTTTGTTTTGATGAATCAATGTAGATTGACTTGAGTTCAGGAGAGGATTTTGTCAGTCAGCCTTCAAGTCATGAGCATTGAGGCCAGTCCCTTGTTTGTGGAGCTGACAGTACAAAAGTGAATATTTGACACGTGGCTTGCTCAGTGTGTCGGGGTAGAGGCTGTTGAGATTTTTCAGAGATCAGGCTCTAAATGAAGTTGTTCTGTTGGGTCAGTCATCTGATTTACACACAAGCTGTTTCTATTGAAGCACCTGGGGCCTTTTGTTCAGGCTTGTGAATAAGCTTCTTTCAGTCACCAGCAGTAATTCAGCGTCTCTCCTTCCTTCAGTAGGTAAAAGGCAAGTACGGGAATGACATTTCCTTCCACACTGTGCAACTTCACGCGTATATTTTTAAGATAGGTAACAGAACTGTATCATTAATGTAGATTTTGTTAGATACTGGAACAGATTCAGAAATCGTCTAAGGTATTGGTATTTTTTTACTTCATCCTTCCTAATTCTGGAACAATACTAAGCGGCAAGAGTACGTGGGTGAGGAATGATACCCGGTGTTGGCCAGAGAGCTCTGCGGAATAGCCCTTCAATGTTTTCCTTTGCTACTGTGGCAACTTTGTAGGAAGACATTCCGTTGCCTTGTAAGTCCCCTGGCACAATAGAGTGCCCTACCCGCAGATTGTAATGATTCTGACTTGAGCTGTAATCTCATGTAAATCTTGAGTCAACTTAAGCTTGCCTTTCCACTGACAGAGTGCTCCTCATTTTTCCTGCCTCTGTACCTTTCCATGCCTCAGTCAGTACAAATATTTAAAGTAGCTAATTCTTTTTACTTGTCAGTCAGTTTTAATGGCAGTCAGTTCTTTGAGTTCATTATCACAGCATGAAAATTTGAGCCAGCTCAAGGGATGGCAAAGCTTGAGAATATGGAATAAATGATAGCTGCAAGTCTTTGATAACTCTGTATGAAAAAAAATAAAATAATCTTGTATTTATTTTTTATTGCGTTATGAATCCTGGAATGGCTAATGGCAAGCAGCTGATGCCTACATAGTGAATTTGCTCTGCATCATCAGAAGCACCATGTAGTGAATCTCTTGTTACTGTGACGTTCTTGGAGAATAATAAACAAGTTTGATTTAAGTAAATTAAACTGGTGAAATGCTTAACCATGGATGACCATTTCATATATTAATTTTTTTTTTTAAAGTCATCACAATGGCTTTCAGTAGCTGTAGTGATACATATTACATTGCAAAGAAAAAGATTGCTGGCATTTGGAAGGTTTTTTTATGTAGGAATGTTTGGGAGGTTAGAATGGTGGACAAGGAAGTTGCTTGTTGCAATACTATGGCTGTAATTTTTTTGGCTTCAGGAGGGCCCTTACATACAAGTTCATGTGATATGTATTACTATGAAGTACTCAAGATCTTGAGTTTCAGTATCTGTGTAAACTGAAGAGTTGTTTGTTTAGTTGGGTTTTTTTAATGAAAATGCGGTGAGGAATGTATTTTAAGATATCATTAACTTCTATTGAGAACATTTCTATAGGTTATATTCCCCAGCAGTCTTTTAATGCTATTTCTGAAACAGCAATGTAAATTGCAACAAAGTGGAGTAAAGAATGTGGTGACAGACAGGGTTAATCTCTTTGTCTGTCTGCACAGGACTAGATTATGGATGTTAGTGATCACCTTTCTGCTCGTTCAGAGATGGGTTATGTTGCTCATACATACTCATTTAGTGCAAGATTGTGCAAGGTTTTCTAGCCCTCTCAAGAGCAGGAAGAAACAGTGGCTCAGAAGGCAGCTGTCATTTCATACCCATTCCAGCTGCCCTTTCCACTCAAATTTCTTCCCATCCCCTCCCCCTCCGTAAAAA